>JZLH01S0029847.1:0-16651 GCA_001188425.1 Eucidaris tribuloides
TGCACCGCTAGTCGTTTGCGTCAGTGCAGAGTGCAGACTACAATTTGTTACTAGTACTACACTCTAACGTTATATTTCATGAAATTTGCCGTTAAAATGTACACCCATATCAAGATAGTCTAGAAATACTGCAATGCCATTTTTTTTTTTACTTTTATAGACCTATAAATAATTTTTGCGATTCTATAGGCCCTACAGTTTTGTACTGTAATTTTGTAGGCCGGGGCGGGGTTGACGCTTCGTTACGACCCAGAGATCTACGTTCAAACAGATCTAACGTTAACTAACGTACCGGTACCGGGCTCACGTAAAACTGTTACTGAGTTTACAACACAATTTACAAACATGTAATTTATCTAACTAACAATAAGACCCACAATAACATTAACAGTGTGTAAAAGTTACCTTTGGATTAACGCTTGGACTTCCTCTCTCGCTGCATCCAATACTTTGCAACCAAAACGTTTTAACATCAGACGAAGATGAACTCCATCGATGGCGTCGGTGACTTTTAGATGATTCACGTGCGCGTGTACAAAGCGCGTGACATATGGTTGCAGCATTGGAATGAAAATCTGGAAACCCGTCAGCCTGCGTAACTAGGTGTTTAGATGTCTAACAAAGTGTTTTAGATTTTCAACATTGGTGATATGGGCAAGACATAGCCTACAAGCGTAAAAATAAACACTCCTAGCTAAACACTAAAAGAACTCGCCATCGAGTTCACACTTGCTCTAAACACCAGATGTTTAGATGAGCTAACCCGTGACTAACAAAGTGTTTAGATGTTCAACTTTGTGTATATGAGCGGGATATGAGCGAACACATGTACACCACATACTCCCCCTATAAGGCCTATAACGTACTAAACACCATGTGTCAGATGTCTAAACAAAGTGTTTAGATGTTCAACATTGCGTGATATGGGCAAGACATAGCCTACAGCAACGTAAAATAAACACTCCTACTAAACACTAATAGAACTCGCAATCCGAGTTCACACTTGCTCTAAACACCAGGTGTTTAGATGACTAACAAAGTGTTAAGATGTTAAACTTTGTGTGATATAGCCTAAGCCAAACATACAGCGTGACCAACATAAACACTCCTAGCTAAACACTTGTAACGTACTAGAACACCAGGTGTTTAGATGTGCTAACAAAAGTGTTTAGATGTCCAACATTGCGGGATATGCGCCGGCAGGAACAATATAGGAGCGTGACCAAACTAAACACTTCTTAGCTAAACACTTGTTAAAACTCGCAAGAGTTAACACGTGCTAAACATACCAGGTGTTTAGATGTCTAACAAAGTGTTTAGATTTTCAACAATGTGTTTATTTCATAAACATGTCACATGTCACATTTTTTACAGTGCAGTATCGGGTGGAAGACCCACGTACCTGCACCACCGTCTGGCACCACTTCCACATGCTGTTGATGAGCTTTGTGATTCGCTGCTGTGGGTTGGTATTCCACTCGTCAATCAGTAATAAACGCAAACCTGCCAATGTCGTTGCATTTGTGACTCTCTTCCGTACAGCCCGGCCAAGTTAATCCCACAAATGTTCAATGGGGTTGAGGTTTGGGCTGCATGCAGGATAGTCCATTCTTGTGATACCCTCTCTCTGAGAAAATCCACGCAAATCAAGCTCCTGACACTTTCTTTATCACTTTGTGGTGTAAATGTGGTGAAAGGTCCGTGAGATTAAATGTCTTATGTCCAGTTTGTAATGCCCATACATATTTTTTTTTTCACTTTTTGTTGTTGTTGCTTGATTATTTTGCAGGTGTTTCTTCAATCCATGTCAATGTTCACATTAGAGCGTATAACAACCAAAGAGACAATGGAAAACTCACTTATTAACAACAACAACAATTGGGTGACTAACCGAACTTTGGTCATTTTGCAGCTTTTCAATTTACACTTTACACCACATTTTAAGACACTGCCCTTTCCCTGGTTGTATAATCATAACAAGTAGGGTATCATTTTAAAGAAAATTAAATAATCTTTCCAATGATACCAAGCTTGCAATGATATTTCTACTAAAGATATAAGCGATCAAACTCAGATTTCCAAACTTTTTTTGAGGAGTTTATATGTTAATAACCTTGTGAAAAGCAGTTACAGAAAACGTGACAAGTCCCCCCTTAAAGCCCAAGTTTAGTTTTGGGAATTTTTTTGTTATTTGAAGGCTTTATGCCCAAAAGTCATAACCCTGCAATAATAGATTCTGAATGTCTTTAGTGTTTTTTAATGAATTAATGAAAAATTTCGGGGGGACCCCCAAACATTTTGCATTATAGCATCTAAAGGGTTAAAAAGGTTTTAAGGTTACATGTGTTATACCTCATCTGAAAGAGCAGACACAGCTCTTTCAGATGAGGTATAACTCATATAACCCTTTTAACCCTTTGGATGCTATAATGTAAAATATAGTCCCCCCCCCCCCGACATTTTTCATTAATTAATTAAAATAAAAACCAGATGACAGTTGCTCCGGCGACAATATCTCAGAAGACAAGAAGTTAGGGTTAGGATTGTCATTGGGGTTTCCAGAATGGAGTTAGGGTTAGTGTTTGGGCTAATTAGGTTTGGGATGGGGTTAGGGTTGGGGTTAGGATTAAGGTCAGGTTAGTGGATGAAATAATCTTAGAACGATTATCGCCGGAACAAATATCGAATATTCAAAGATCTTCATGAACGTTTCACAAATAAGTAGTTAGTGTCATTGGTTAATAATACTAAACAGAGAGGGTATTAATGGCTTATTTAACAGTGTCATGGAGCATCTTGCTCCGCTGATAGTTATCTGACTATAATGATAGCAGCAGCAGAAGTAATAGTAGTAGTGGTAGTAGTAATTGTTAACGAAATGATGGTAATAATAATAATTATGATAATATTGATAATAATAATAACCATAACCATAATCATAATCATAATCATAATCATAATACTAATACTACTACTAATAATAATATTGATAATAATAATATTAATAATAATATTGATAATAATAATAATAATAATAATAATAATAATAATAATAATAATAATAATAATAATACTCTAAGTACATTATATACAACTATATTTCACCTCAGTATTAAAAGAAAAAAGGGTAAAAATATCTCACAGAGTGTTTGTCCTTGCAGAGAACGAGATCCAGTAACCTAGTGGAGAGGATTACCTGGTTAAGTTTAAAAATAGCAGCCTTGAATTCAATATTCTATTTCAAGACACCACTCAGATAAAACATGCTTTTGTGTATTTTAAGGGGCTATTAAAGATTGTGTCAGGGATTTGCAAGTCCATTACTTCCCTTCATTATCAATGCCAAATGGTAGTGTAGTACTTAAAATGGCGTGTTGAAAGTTTGAGATCCATACATCATGAATTTGTTTTTTGAGAAAAACTAATGACATGTTACCAGAATGTTGTTCTTTCTGTGAGTTGAAATTGTGCTCAAATTGCGAATCGTGGTTATGTGTACCGTCGCAAGACCGGCGGGGCACACTGATTGGTTAAACGGCTAAACTCTGCGCGACCTTCGGCTAACGGCTGATTAGACAATTTTGGAACGGCCCGTGCACGTCGACGTCACTGTAAATTTTGAAGTTTAATTGTCCAGATTTCACCAAAACTAGGCTACGTATTCTAACCAAAGGTTCTATGACAGGTGTTTATTCATACTCATCTTCACATTGTGAACGGTTTGAGCCGGTTTTATTCATTTTACCGTTTTCTGACGGGCAAATCCCTCACTCTGTCTTTAAGGACTGCATTTATATCATGTACTTTGTTATATTATGGAAAAGTACCTGCTATTGTCAAGTCTGTGCGATTGTAGATGAGAATACCTCGATAGTCGGAAATCTTACAAAAATATCGGCCTCCATCAGCGATTAACACATCACGGACGTTCAAGGATAAGTCAGATGCAATGCTGAAACGACCGTTCTCCAGGCCTGGCCCACTCTGATCACCACCATGCCAGGTCACGAAGTAAGTTGACGTTGAGAGGTCGTCACCCTTCATCCAATACACAGCATACGGAGTTCCTTTGAACAAACACGTCAGCTTTCCATCTTGGCCTTGCCACAGAGTGATGGAGCGGTCCGTCACAACAGCGCCATCAGGTAGATCTGCTCAAACTAAGAGAGTACATGATAATATGACGAAGATAACTGTCGTACCCAGAGATATTAGGAAATATAAGACACACACACACACATTTTTTTGTTGCTGTACATAACTCCTTAATTGTAACAAATTGCCTAAATTTTGATGCTGACTGTGAAATCATCTGGTGTCATCTTCAATTTACCAATGCTAAACCAGTCTTCATCGCAAGCTATTACCGCCCTCCTAACATCCAGAAACAAGATCTTGAGGAATTTCAAGTCTCACTCAGCAAGTTGATGTCCAAGCATAGACGTAGTCACCGAAACATTATAGTTGGTGGAGACTTCAACCTGCCGTCCATAAACTGGGACCAATTTAGTGTTGCAAAAACCAAATGTACTCATGTTCACCAGCTCCTACTTGATGTTCTGCTAGAAAACTCTTTAACACAAGTCATTAGAGACATCACACGTCCTGCATCAGGAAATGTCTTAGATCTTCTCCTTACATCGAACCCGAATTTGGTATCTGACGTCTGTGTTCTTCCAGGAATATCTGACCATAGCATTGTATCTTTTACAATCTCTGGTAACCCCCAAACCTGTCCTGTAACTCCACGAAGAATATATCACTTTCACAAAGCTGATCAACAGAAATTAAAAGAAGCAGTAGAAGAGTTTTCAATAAAATTCTTGTCATCCTCTCCAGAGCAAAACTCAGTTGATGAAAATTGGTCTCAAATAACCTCATTTCTCAATGAGTGTAAGCAGAAATTCATCCCATCCAAGTTGTCTAAATCAAGGCGAAATTTACCATGGATCTCCACCAGTCTCAAACGTCACATGAGGAAGCGTGATCGCTTATTCTTGAAAGCTCGCAAGAACTCCACTACCTCAAAATGGAAGGCATACAGATTGTACCGAAACAAGGTAGCCAAACTGGCCCAACAAGCACATTATGAATATGTGTGTAATGTTATAGGAAACAGCCTAAATGAAAATCCGAAAATGTTTTGGTCATATGTAAAACAAGGTCGATCAGAAAACTTTGGCATCCCAACATTGCGTAAGGATGACAAGCTCTTCACCATATCAAAAGACAAAGCCGAATGTCTTAACAAGTATTTCCATTCAGTCTTCACCGACACCAATGAGGAGCAAACTGTCATCAATTGTCCTTCCCCATTCAACAACATCGGGCACCTACACATCCACCGGCCAGGTGTGGTTAAACAACCACTCCAACTAAATCCATGTAAAGCCAGTGGCCCTGATGAGCTGTCTCCACGACTTCTAAAACTAGTAGCACATGAGATTGCCCCCTCTTTGGCTTTTCTCTTCCAACAAAGTTATACCTCTGGACAAGTCCCAACAGAATGGAAACAAGCCCTTATTGCACCAATACACAAGGCAGGGGACAAAGGGAGCCCAAGCAACTATAGAACAATATCTCTGACATGTATCTGCAGCAAAATCATGGAACACATTGTCCTAAGCCACATTTCCAAGCACCTAGCTACCAACAATATACTCATGGATGAACAGCATGGGTTTAGACAAAAATTATCAACTACAACTCAGCTCATCACAACTACAGATGACTGGTCTTCCTCTCTCCAATCAAGAAGCCAAACAGATGTAATATTCCTAGACTTTCAAAAAGCATTTGTCCGTGTACCACACTCCCATCTTAAAACAAAACTGCACTACTATGGAATCAGGGGGGGACACTCTCCAGTGGATTATGTCTCTTCTTACAAACAGACAGCAAGCAGTCATTGTAAATGGTGCTCGCTCATCATGGATGCCTGTCACATCTGGAGTACCACAAGGCTCAGTCATTGGACCGGTTCTCTTTCTGCTGTACATAAATGATATTTCCCAAAACATCAAGTCAAAACTGCGACTATTTGCTGATAACAGTGTTATTTACCGCCAAATCCACTTCATATCAGATACACACATTCTCCAACAAGACCTGAATACCTTGTCAGACTGGTCTACAAAATGGTTGATGGATTTCAACATCAAGAAATGTGGTACCCTCACAATCACCAAGAAATAAAAACCCATCATGGTAGATTACTTTCTGCTCAACGAGTCCATACCCCGGGTGCAACAGTACAAATATTTCGGTGTTACCATTTCAAATGATCTAAATTGGAAAAAATCACTGCCAACTTATAGTACAAAAAGCCAGTAGAATTCGTGGCCTACTTTAGGAACAGTTCACAGTCTGGAAACAGTTCAAAGAGCTGCAGCCAGATTTGTCCACCAGGACTATCGAAGAAGTACTTCCCCTACACAACTTGTCAGCAAACTGGGATGGGACACCCTGCACACTCGTAGACTCGTTGCACAATGCACCATGTTCTTCAAGATACACTACCAGGATGTAAATATCACACTTCCACCCTACATAATTCCGGCACAATACTTTAGTAGACACGACCACCAAAATAAATATTCAGTTCCTGCGGCCACCATAGACTCATACAAATATTCTTTCTACCCACGAGCAATCAGGATGTGGAATGTTCTACCAGTAACTGCAGTCTTAGCACCATCAGTCACTGTCTTCCAGGAGGTTGCACTGCCTGCCATCAGAGGGATGCATCCTCCTGTAGGGTCAAGACTGCATCCAGTCTTGGTTTTTACTCGCACATTCACCTTTTTATTTGTATATAGTGACCTTCTCTCACGTTTTCTATCACTGTCACCTGCCGACACATTGCACACACCATCCCAGTTTAGCTTGTTATAGAGAAGCTGCTATCGGGATTATGTATTCAAGGTTCAAGGTTCATACACACACACACACACACACACACAACACGCACACACACACAAACAATATCAGGTACGCACACAAACACATCCACATACATAAGCAGGCGTGCACACACACACACACACACACACACACACACACACACACACACACAACACACACACACACACACACACACACACACACTACAAACAGATTTGAAACCGCATGACCAATTTGTCTCTGTCATTTTTCAAAGTTTGGAAGGTAGACAAGTGAGTATGTTCACATATCCGTGCAAAAGGATGAAAGTTGGTTTACGTGCATGTCGAAGCAGTCTGCTTCCAATTTGTATGTCGGTGTGTTCGTCAGTGCACTACCTTGTGGTATTCATATGTTCAAACCAGAGTAATAACTGCATTGCATACTGAACTTAAAACGAATATCTTAGACTAATGTATCCGTAGGCCATCTCTTAATACATTTTCCCATTAAATCATTTCCCTTTTAGATCTACAAACAAAACCTACAAGTCCTACTTTTATAAGTAACAAAAACATACCCACCATACAAATGATGATTTCAGATCAAGAAAAACAACAATAGCTTATTATAGCGATACATGCTTTACAAATCCGACTTGTTCACAACGACAATGAATGAGAAGCTAATTTTCCACATAGCTCATCAATTTGAAATCGAAACTTAGATGGACTTTTGTAAACACTCGTTACTTACTTGGCAAGAGGTAAACCAGGACCACGAAGATAAATGCCAATGTTCCGCCCATTTTAGACAGGATCACACCTAGTTTTCATTTCCATAACACGAATGCAAACTTCATGGTTGTATTACAGTAATACACCCCACTTCTTCCAGATCATTAGATTAGAAATAAAGTACAAGGGTCAACAGTATATACCTAATTGTATTCTAATAAATTGTATTAATCATTTATAGTAAATATCTACTGTGCACGTAACAGCTAAGCTTATCTCAACACTGTTGACATAATGTTAAGGAAAATGCTTTTATAACATACTGTCCCCCCAAAATGCTGATGCCACCTTGATTATTGTGTGTAAGTCAAATTTGTTTTCAAAATGAAACTTGCCATACACATTTGCAAACATTCATATAAATGTATGAGAGTATTCAGCCATCTTTTATAAAAGGGACGTCTTATATATGTTTTTTGAACAAAATGGTGGTCGAATTCTTCTTATCTACAACACTTTTGTGCACATCGGAATTAAATAGAAATGTTTTGTAACAGTGGTGACAAAATGGCTCTCAAATCACGAGTAGTCCTAACTCTTTTATAAACAGATGTATTGTTTATCTGAAACTGAAGGGACTAGCACTAAAACAATAGCGCCACCATAGCCAAACTCGCAAACTTTGCAAAGCATTCCATTTTCCTTGTTACCTTTTCACAAACATTTCCACATATCACGGTCTTTTTCAAAGCGTATAGTTTCAAAAAGTTATTTTCCTAGCACTTCCAGGATGCCATCCAACCTCCTAGCTCTTGGTCTTGCACGGCTTTTGGAGGTTCCTAGCGGGAGAATCGCGTAGCCTCCTGAACACGATTAAATACAGACAAAGAAAATGGATTGGTCACATACTGAGACACGATAATATGATGCGTGACATGATTGAGGGTAGAGTAGATGGGAAAAGAATGCGTGGAGGCCAAAGAACAAAGATGTTGGACATGATCATGAATGGAAACTCTTACCAGGAAACTAAAACAAACGCTCAACACAGGAAAGAAAGGCAAATCTTGGACTTCTCTATAACACTGATGATGAGCAATGATGTCCCGTTCTAAAGAGCTGCATCTGCAACATTATGACCGAAATATTGCAGCGGAGATGTTACTGTCAATTTCTCAAGCTGTTCACTAGGATCCAAGGAATAGTTAATTCACTGACTATATTTCCCGTTTCACCATGATTTTCGAAGAAGAGGCCAATATCATCATTTGAACGCGTCAATTCTTCTCCCGTCAGTTTTCTTGACAACCCATGACTTAGAGCTCTACATAAACCCTGGGAAGACAAGGTATTTCATTATTTTAATTTTGGTCCATTCGCTCACTGCTCTAACCAGTCCTTCTATAACTTTACTAGTTTCCTCCTGGGCGCATTCTAATATTTTTTTTTTCTAAAGCGATAATCATCAGTGATTACAGATCCTGAGAATTTAAAGCAAACAACGAGTTCAATGTGATGGCCATCTAAGGAGATAGAGAAATCGTCTGTGATTCCAGTTGCAGTAACCTTAGTCTATCAAAGTTCAAATGCAATCCAACATTTGCACTGTATTTTTTGAGAGACATCAACACGTTCGTCAGGTCCGTCTTTGAATACACGATAAGGGTGATGTCATTAGCATAACGCAAGTTTTATATGGTTCTACGCGGTCATAATCCTCTCCAAATTTCCTAACAACCATCTCGGAATTAAGATTCAACAGATGTAAAGACAAGGTACAGCCTCATCGCACTCCTTTTCCGATAGAAAACTGTTCATTTTCTATATGTCTCCATGTTCCATCATGACTGTTGCCAGCTTTTCCTTATACAAGGCATAAAGCAAAACTGTTGTGAAAAGGCACACTGGATGATATTAGCATAGTCCACAAGTTATCATGGCTAGAGTTGAATTCCTTACGGTAGCATGAAAAAGGCACCTGTAAGCAATCCCACCAGATTCACCCTGCCGCTCTGTAATCCGTCTCAAGTTAGCAATGTGACCTCTTGTTTCCCTTCCTGTCCTTAAACCTGCTTGATCCTATGTCAACTTATTGTTAAGGACTTTTACCCTTTTCTGAAGAATCTTCAGAATAATTTTGCTGTTTTAAGCAATGGGGGAAATGGTCTCGTAGTATCCAAAATACTTGTTGTCTCCTTGCTTGAATAAATAAATGGAAATCGATCATTTCCAGTTCTGAGGTCAAGCTTTCTTTTCCCATATCTTATTCCAAAATTACCTTACAACCTCTTCATCACCTCCTATGACTTAGTAATGTTGTAATAGACTGCTATCTACCAACTGGCCAAACTCTGAAGTGCACTTCTAATTTCTCACAGAATAGCTGCTTCGATATATTGTTGACATATGGAATAAAGATTTCGTCGATTGTAGGGTCACGGCTGTATAGATTTTGTGTGTGTATTTTTTTAACGATTTTCATGGAAACGAAGACCGAGCAAACTTTGTCATTGTTTGTTTTTCTTTTATTACATATATACCACATCATCCACTTTATATGGATGTACAAGTTCAGTCTACTGCAGTCCACTGCGGCACTGCCTGTAATTTTTGTTTATTCACTTACCGCGCAAGCCTTAACAGCTCCCGTAGAAGACCCGTTGTACGATTTTTTCTGTTTTTTTTTCAACCGGACATAAAAGTGGGGATAGCGCCATCATTGGGGCTAGCGTGATCAGCGTGGTAAGTGTTTCTGCTTGTAGGCGATGGAGGGAACGGCCAGTATCTGACTGGTTCTGCTACTGCCCAAAACCACGTGTCAATCCATCATGTCTGCCAAGTAGCCAGAATGTATGTATAACTGGGTCGCCTTTCATGTTGCCGTGGTATTTAGCTAAGATAGAGTCACCCCTATTGGCTGTCTCTTTACGTGTCGCTCCGTTAACCCATCTCGCCTCGCCCACCTCCGGGGATCCCCGAGCACATGGCACACAATCACGGCTGCATCAGCTCCAAACAAACCACCAGGAAAATACATTCACAATACACCCACGTGGTATGTTTTATTAACGCAGCGCATTTTTTCTGCCCATTCTTCATATTTACTGGACTTACACGTACTTGCACTATCTCAGACTAAAGAAATTTCTTAATTATAGAGGTAGCAGAAATTTGTCTAAGGTGCGTTGCCATCTTATTAAGAAGAAAAAAAGTACCGAAACTCACAAATACAGCAGTAAAATGCATTGGATTTGCCTGCTATAAAAATTAGTTTTAATGAAAATGGCATAATAGGCTGACGACACAACTCACATGACCAAATGTTATTTAATATTTCAATAGTTTTGCTTTACATTGGTACTTGCCATGTATTACAAAATTTCAAACTAGACTATAAAACGTGATAGAAGAAACTATTAATTTGGACTGAAATGAAAATAAGAGAGAGAATTGAGCCCCATTTCACGTTTCAGCTTTATAGCCAAAATATTACAGGGGACAATATCTTGACTGTAGAAGGTTGGTCGAGATACCTGTAATGTGATGGTTATGGCTCAAATTAACAGACCAACTCGCTAAGAATGTGATACTGTATGGCCTGGAGAAGCATTTTCTAAATCATACCAGCAAACCCACGACGCAACTGTGTTTGTTACTCGCGTACAGGGAAAGGTGGGGCTTAGTTATTGTGTTGACGTGTATTCTAGGAAATCCTAGTCTAGCTTCTGGCCTCTTTTTATTAGATTTTTTTGGTCGCCGATTATACCGTTTGCGACTATAATTGCACCAAGCCGCTGATGGCGCGACCCGAGAATCTTTTTTTCTCGGGCGGTCAATTCTCGGGTCGTGCCCATCAGCGGCTTGGTGCATATAGTCGGCAACGGGTATAATCGGCGACCAAAAAAAATCTAATAAAAAGAGGCCAGAAGCTAGACTAATTACAGTCCCATGTACGAGATGATCGCAGGATTTTTGGAAAGAAAAATGATCAAGAAATCTTCAAATTGGCAACGCTTTTAATGATTGAAAATCCACTATATCTCGCGCAAAATAGCAATGTTTGACCAGAAAATTACATAAACTTGATTTTATATCATTTGTAATGCATAACACCTCTTTTGAAGTGCCATTCAAAGTAATAAAAAAATATGTTGCCAATTTGAATGATGAAATAGGGATATAATCCTTCCCAAAATAAAACCTAGTACTTGGATGGGTTAAAGGTATTGGCTAACATTTACCACATTAAAAAAAATCTGAGCCGCATGATTCCCTATGCTACCAGTGTCGTTGATGAGGTCTAAAAATGAAGCGCTGAAAAAACTGTATTTCAAAATGATTATTTAGTGCTTCAAAAAAGTGAAAATCGTAAGTTGACCAGACTCACTTGCCCATTTCCTCCCATAGATTTACTGTGTGTACACCTAGGTTAATAAAACTCGCCCCGAGTTTTATAGTTTATTCATGTATAACTTGCCATTGGCAGTGTAACTTTCCAAACTTTTGTATTCTAGGGTGTTTATTTGTCAATTTGTACACTACTATGTAGCTCAGATATCAAAGTTTTACAATTTTTTAAATTGAAGCTCCACAATGTTAGCCTATCACTTTAATGCACACAGATAGTTGCTTAATACGTATATCACCGTACTTCCGTCTGGGGGTTCGTCACCCCATTTCAGCATGGGGCGAACCACCACTATGCGAATTACCCTCACAGTATCTGTCACACAGACACACAGAGACACACATTCACACACACACACACACACACACACACACACACACACACACACACACACACACACACACACACACACGCACACACGACTACACACACACACACACACACACACACACACACACACACACACACACACACACACACACACACACACACACACACACACACACACACACACACACACACACACACACACACACACACACACACACACACACACGCACACACACACACAGGTACGCAAACACATACACCAGGTACATAGGATAATAAATCCTTTGAGCTACACATATCTGTTTTACCTTACCAGAAATTGTCAAATCCTCAGAAAATTTCCACAACTGAATTTTGAGCATCAATATCATTTTTGGTACCATAATATAATACTCAAGCCTGTCCTTCTCCTCTACAATGTTACTTTATTTGCCATGATTATGGATTTTAATATTGTGCAAGATCGATATTTTGATAAGAGGCCGAGACAAAAGTCAAATGCTGCAAAATATACTGTTATTGTTTACAGTTCAGTATTCATTTGTATGGAGAGTGAATTTATTTTTTTTAAATACAATGGTTTATCTTGTATGTTGGAGGGGACACAGAGAAACTTGTAAAACTCTTAATGGAACTCAAACACAATGACAATTTGATAATTAACCTCATACTTAATATGCAATATTATGAGGACACAAAACATAACTCTTCAGTAAAAATCATTACATCATGATTAAACACAATCCACTCTCCATACAAAAGAACACTGAACTGGTGACTAGAACAATGTATTTTGAAGCATTTGACATTTTTGTCTCGGCCCCTTAACACAATATCTTGCTCATTCTTTGAATCCATAATTATGGCAAATAAGGTTTTATTGTATAGGAAATGGACGGGAAGATGCATTTCGCAACTGTTCACTTTTGACTTGGTTATGAATTAAAATGTCTCCGCAAATCCATTATCATCTGATCATAACAAATGTGGTATCGTGCTGAAGACAGACTTTCCAATGATACCAATATCATGAATATTAAGTATCATAGTTTAATATCAAAAGAGATATCGACGCTCAAAACTGAGTTGAGGAACATTTTTTGAGGAGTTTAGTTGGAGATTTTCTGAAAACGATAAATTGGCCTTTAAAAGCACAGTACAGAATCATCTCAGCTCACTTACTCTACTCCAACCCTTTTAGACTAGCTGCAACAAGCTGTCGTGAACCAAAGATTGGGCCATGTTGTTTCTCTGCTAAAGTGCTCTAGTAGACCGGCTAAGCTGAAAAATTGTGCACTTTTTGATAAAAGCACCAAAATTTCTACATGTCAAGTACATGTCAAAAGATTAAATTTAAAAGGGGGAGCCCAGTCCAATTAACCCCCTGGGGGCCACAGGAGGTCAATGAACTTTTTTGCTAAAATTCCTTAGGTGCTTGGGCAATATTGAAGATAAATATTTGATAAAACCTTCTTTTACCATAAATGTGGGTTCATATTAAAGAGGATTAAATTTTCTATAAGATAAAACCACATTTTATTGTCTGTGGGGTGATCTTCACGGCACATTTGGGTCAAAAGCACCATTTTTTTTATATTTGTTCTTAAATTAAAATTAGCATAATCACCATTATTTAGAAAATAAAGAGCCCCAAAGCTGCCCTTATATACTGTAAATATTGTGTGAAAATCACAAAGTCATTGCAGTTTTACAAAATAAGTTACAGCGTTTAAAAGTTAGTAGAGTAGTATCAGCTACAATGACATTTTGTGTACACCGTTCACACAGGCCAGTAACTATGCAATAATGCGTATTGGGTTTGAACATTTGCAGCGCCCATTGTGCCTAGCTCTGTATCAATTCCGAGACAGAAATGATTTATCAACATTTGCATGATTAATTGATACATAATTTATTTCATCTGTAAATCTTCTACCCTGTTAGAGATGCGTTTGGCGAACAGGCGAGTAACACAAGTGATATAACAAGTAATACATGTACAGAAACTAGTCTTATCAGATGTTTATAAAAAGAAATGATTTGTATGGTGTATGATTTTGTGGTGCAAAATATACACCTCACATTTCTGTTGGAATAAATATGACATAATTACTGAATGGATTTTCGTTTACAAGGATGATGCACTAAATCAAAATGATTTCCTAGAACAAAACGAAGATACAATAGTAATATGAGCTTCTGTAACACGTAAATAGATCAATTAACCTTAGTTCTTAGGCGAGGCATCAAAAATGTCAATACCATGTTGGCTGCGGCTAGCTGCTATATCGCGGCCCCCGTTTTTTTTTTTTACTAGCTCAGGAGGCGGCAGCCTGCGGCAGGAGGGCTGCAGGCCACAAGTATCCGCCGGCCGCGGCCTCCTTAACGGATTACTATCGTCTAAAAATGTATATCTTACGAGTTCGTCTGGCCGCGGCCTACGCAAAGCAGCCACCCGCGGCCTGCTGCTGCGCCACTCTCGGCCAAGCAATATCTATAGAATTTGAATTCTTATGTGTTCTGTCTTTTCTGATTTTGCCTATTTGTGGTTGCAGCAAGGAACCGTGGATTGCATGGAACGTTGTGACCGATCGGCGACACGCAGGGAAATCGCGATATTATTGTTGAAACGTACGCGTATAGGTAGAACGCGCACACATAAAAACCGGTGCTTACGGAGCGGAACTTAAGCGCGCGGAGCACAAGTGCCAAAATATTATGGAGATAATGATCTATCAAATATATCTCCGAATTTTCTCGAAATATGTGACCGCGCTCTTGTCGAAATGAGGCATAAGTCGCACCGGGAGATTTTCCGTGAGAGGCAAAAACTGAGTTGAAGTTGATCTCGGCCAATTTTTTATTGGCAGAAAATGAATCTTCAAAGTCTCTTCTATCGTGTGTTTGAGTTTCAGCCAAAAATATATGTCTAAAGACCTAATAAATAGCGATTTAAAATGTCAATTTCAAAACGAGTGGTCCAGAAATTCGAGCGACTTGTTCGTCTCGCTTTACGAAGCGTCGCTACGGCAGCCTAAAGGTTCTGATTGTCGACGGTTATATGCATATTCATGAATGTACAATGGTCAGGTGTGCACTCGAGCGAGAGATATAAGCTTGGTGTTGATACTGTTTATGTGCGGAAATAAGAAATTGTACTTGTTAATTTACTCACAATTTACGTGTTGTTTCACTGAGTATTTTCTGTCGATTGTAAACATAAATATGTGCTCATTTGTGGTGAGATCGAAAGTTGTAAATTAGAAAGGTCTGTTTTTTCTCTCTCACCGGCGCTCATTCATCGTAAAATATTGCTGTCAAACGCGGAGTTAAACACGCGATATCAGAACCACCCCTAAGAAAACTGATATCTAATTAAAATTCACATGGATTTACTAATCGTATTTATTGTTACACTTATTTACCAATTCTACGACCACGTGGCTCGTCTTCGTAACTTATTAAAGGAATGATATTTTTTTTATATTAATTAAACTGTACCACCGAAAAATGAGATGACTTTTGTTGCATTGCGAGAGCGAATAAAACAAAACCGTACAACTATACTTATCATTATCATTGGGAAACAGGTTGGGGACCGTTTCATTCAGTATTGAAATATGGCGACAAAATAATATGTTTTGGAGTTAGTCACAAAATCACTATATTATTTCGCCAAAGAAGAAATTTCGACAGAATTAACATAGACTTAAGAGCTTTGCTTTGGACCTAGACAGTATGATGCAATATTTATAATTACCCGAAGACGCAAATAAACAAAATGGCACTATGTAGTCATATTTATACGGCGTCCAAATGGACCCAAAACTTGTCAGAATACTGTTAAGTGTTAAGAATTCGAAATAAAGTTTAAAAAAGTAAACAAACGTATTCATGATCAAAATAAGCCTTTGTATATGATTCTTCACGCCGATTTTGCAATTTATGCTCGACCAGTTAGTTTAAATATTTCAGAAATTTTGTGCCTCTATTATTTTCCTCGTGCTTGATAATTCTTTCTTTTTAACCATCTCCGAAGCAAATAAATAAGTAAAAATAAAAGTAAAATCTATAACCTCTTTAAAACCCATACATACATTCACGTTAGTCCTTAACATAGATGTATAAACAGCCGTACATTATCGTACCCGTGGATTACGTAATGCCACTTTTGTACTATACAAGGTACGCTATAGCAGTGCGAGGCTTAATTAGTTGGTTCTATTCATTAATACAATGGTATTTTAACAATAGATTCCTGACCTGCTATTGACTCTCGAATTCCTTTATATAC
>JZLH01S0029850.1:0-18561 GCA_001188425.1 Eucidaris tribuloides
TTTTTGTTCTAATCTTAAAAAAAAACTATATCTCTTAAATCAATTTCTTAACAAAATTGAATTGAATGTTGAATATCTAAAATGTTCCTGATTCACTGAATCCACATTAATGTTTAGGGAAGCCTCTCTCTCTTAGTTATATGCCGGGGGAGGCACTGTCATTACAAGGTGTACAGTACATGCGCTAGTGGAAAAAAAACACACACACACACACAAACGCGGGAAAGGGGTTGTTTTTCACGGATGGGCGATGAATGCCCGTACTGTGGACTGTATACGGCATTGACCAAATAACGCTCTAGAAAAAAGTTCCATAGTCTCCAGATTGGTATTGAAAAATAACTTTACAAACTGATCAAGATGAAGTTGCTGATGAGACCCACATTAGTAAAAGTTATCATAAAATAGTTTAAATTAAACGTAATATTATCTAATCATATATAGCATATCTTGCTTTGAGCTATCTTATTCTTAAGTTTTCTATTTAACCAATTCCCCCTACATTATTATTCAATCAGTCAACACGTGAGAATTGAGATAACTTCTCATCGAGCCAAAACTGGTGCATGCGTCATTCAACAGCATGGTCATTTCGCTTTGACAAAATAGAACTTTGACGCTTAGACGCACGCACTCCGTGGTCAGCGAACCGTCGACTCAATATTTTTTCGCTAAGCATTGTAAATTCAATATGGCGTATATTTCAACGCGAAGAAAATATTGTACAGAGACCATCATTTCGTGCTAGAATAAAATAATGCTTGGTTTTTTTAGCAGAGTTGATATTTTTAAACTTGACTTAAGATCAGATTTGATTCAATTGTTGCAGTTTTAAAAACTTGTAATTTAAGTGCCATTTAGATGAAAAGATATAAAATAGTACGCGGTGTTACATCGTCAGCATTGAGTATACATAAGCTGAATTTAGTGAGTGTATATCCCGCTCAGTTTTGGTTTTTGATACTGTGTCAACGGTTTCTAGCATCAATTATAGCAGCACTAAAATCAATACGCTGTTGCAGCTCTGAGGTAATAAAATATAAAAGCTTATGAGCTTTTCGGTCGTGTTTTTCATTAGACGCGTGACTGTGTAACTGTGATAGTCGGGCTGTGTGTTTTCAATATGGCGACTGTTGTCATTAACGTTGGTTGTTGCTGTGTACATGTACTGTACGGTACGATCGCGTCACTGCGGCAATTGCATGGTGGTTCCGTGTAAAGGGTCCTAATTAAGATGTTCGGTGTCCGTCGGGCCGGGTTGGGATGGACAGTCCTGTCTGATACATAATTTTTATAAATTAATCGGCATCTTTTCGAGTAATCTATGAAAATATGACGAAAGAAAGCGCATGTAGATGGCTGAAATATTATAGTTCAGTCTGTCATGGATTAATATACATCCTGCATGTATCATTTGTCGTAGGCCTATGTGGTGTGTGTGTGTATTGTGTGTGTGTGTGTGTGTGTGTGTGCGCGTGTGTGTGCGTTGTCGGTGCGTGTGTGTGTGTCGTGTGTGTGGTGGTGTGTGTGTGTTCGTGCTGTGGGTGTGTGTGTGGTGTGGTGGTGATAAGACATTATCTGTTGGTTTTGTTTGTGTAAGGCTACATCATATTGTTTTTTTTTTCGTCTCTTTTATTCCACCAATTAAGGTTCAGGAAACTTGGTTTTTGATTAATAGAGTCTAAAAAAGGCGTGTGAGTTTCCAACTTTTACGCATAATTTGAAATGATATAATTAAGCATTTGTTTGGCAATTATAATTTTTTTGCTGTTTATCACATAAAGTTTCCGGCATGATCATCATCATCACATCATATAATGATATGATGATAATTAATAATATAATTAATAAATAATAATAATAATAAAATATGAAAGTAATAATTTTTTTATGTGAATACGCGCTATCATATTTGGAATCTCTAGGGTGCGCTTATTAAAATTGTAAGAACGTGCATTTTCATATTTTTTTTTTTTCTGGGCTTACTAACATGACTAACAAAGCGAATGAACTTTATAAAACAGATGAAATTATCTTATAGCACTCAATACGGTACCTAAACAATCGAGATTGAAGTATAATTTTTTAATGACAATATAACTGTTTAGAAATACGACTTTGTTGTTCTCGGTGTGACATCGCTTTAGTTGAATTGCAAAGTTTTCACGCCTGACGTCATTGGTTTATAAAGCAGAAAAATGCGAAAACGGATGAATGAAAGTTTGCGAAAATCCACCAAGACAAAGACTTATGAAGTTTCAAATTTAACTTTGTGACGTTATGCGAGAGCTCTACATACATGTCATGTAATATAAATTCATAAATTGCCATATTTAAATTGCTCATGATTATTGAATGTTTTTTGTTTCTCATAGAAGCTCGTCTGACTATGTTTCTGGTATTATATTGAATGCACAGTAAAATTTTAAATTTCTGAGAAACGCACTATATGGAATTTAATCAATAATATAAATGGAGCTGGCTCGCATGTGGTCTAAACTTCAAAATTTTATTCTTATCTCTGTGGTTTTCGCCAAACTTTAATTAATTGTTCTCATTTTCCGATTTTAGTTTAAAACAACCTCGTCAGGGTGAACTTGCTTTCTGTAAAGAGGACAATATACAGTTTTTGTTAATCTTAAAGTTGATATTCATAGGAAAGTTAATTCAACATAATTTAAGTTTACTTTATTAAGTTTAATAGTTACTAAATTTTGCAGTATCATGCCAGAAGTGCTCAGCTTCGGTTTTATGAATAAAATTGCGATAAATTGACCCTGTCTCCTATCTCAAACCGGCTATAACACGGAAGGGCCTTTTGTGAGTCACACCGGGTATAACCTACACGCAGTTACCGTGCGAACGACTGCGATAACGCATACAGTTCATAGAGTTGTGTGCGCTCCATACTCTCAACGGCTTAATATTGTTTAATTGTAATGCGGAATACTTTGTCTCGTTCCGTGGTAAAACAATCTGATTCATATTTATCGTCTTATTGCAGGTATGGGGAAATCCCGAAAAATTCGTGTTTAACTCACGCCGTGTGCGGGAGAGCTAAGGCCCTATTCATTTGGAATAGCTTTAAAAACCCGACAACCCTGAAACTTAGAATTGTTTCGAGAACTAAACTAACGTTACTTATTGTAGAATCATGTTCCGAGGTAGAATTTCTCTACATAAAAAGTCTTAAGTCAACTGCGCGTGTAATTTAGATAACTACTTTTTGTTTGCTTGTTGAAACTGCAGCGCAAGTAAAATGAATCGCAGCTATGATCTGATAGAACAGGGCGCGCGGCCTGGTCAATGCGTGGTGGCGACTCATCTCACGACAGCTAACTCAGCTCTAGAGCTTATTACGTCCCAACTGCTTACTCGCGATGAATTGTAACCCCGCAGAATCGCACGACTCATATTCCAGCTCGTTGGCAATGATACAAGTTTACGCAGCTGATGATTATTTTTTTATTATAATGTTCGTATGATTTAATTAAACAACTGCATTCTTCATGGTGGAAAGAGTAAGTCTCGTCTGATAATGTCAAAATAAATCGCGGCGCCTCGGACAGCTGGCCTCCAAAATAAGCAATAAATAAGCGTAGTAAACTGAGTCGGTCCTTCCCCTTTTCAGCGTTTTCTCCAAACAATGATTTTCGTAGAAATGTAGAAATAAGTTGGAATATGAGACAGTAAATTGCACAACTGATAATAACAGGCCTATCTTTTATTTCATAAGGGAGAATAACACAATTCAGGTTGTCTTTCAACACCAATACGCATAGAGCTACGTCCGGAAGTATTCGCCCGAACACAACCCGCTCTACGTCAAGGTAAGCCGTTTTCGACAGCAAACGAGCAATATTGTCCGAGGTTGGGGGATGTTTTCACTAATTGCGCTTTATGAAGGTATATGGCTTGAATGACATCAAGCATTGTACGGTTATAAGCTCTCTGTAGATATGTTATCTCATATTTATGGTTCTTATATAAAGTCTCCTTAAAAGTTTCTGGTAATATATTGAATGCACAGGTAAAATTCTTCACATTTCTGAGAAAACGGCACTTTTATGGAATTTACATCAATAACATAATGGGAGCTGCTAGCATGTGACGTCACAAATTCAAAATTTTATTCTCTTATTCTCTGGTGGGTTTTCGCCAAACTTTCATTAATATGTTTCTCTCATTTTCCGATTTTAGTTAAAACCAACTTGACGTCAGGGTGAACCTTGCCTGTAAAGAGGACAATATACAGTTTTGTTCAAATCTTAAAAAAAAACTATATCTCTTAAATCAATTTCTTAACAAAATTGAATTGAATGTTGAATAGATAAAATGTTCCTGATTCACTGAATCCACATTAATGTTTAGGGAAGCCTCTCTCTCTTAGTTATATGCCGGGGGAGGCACTGTCATTACAAGGTGTACAGTACATGCGCTAGTGGAAAACACACACACACACACACACACACTCGTGGGAAAGGGGTTGTTTTTCACGGATGGGCGAGGAATGCCCGTACTGTGGACTGTATACGGCATTGACCAAATAACGCTCTAGAAAAAAGTTCCATAGTCTCCAGATTGGTATTGAAAAATAACTTTACAAACTGATCAAGATGAAGTTGCTGATGAGAAAACATATTTGTTCTCCAATTTTTACCAGCGCATTATTGAGATAATCGACTAATTATAATGAGGCTAGTTCCTCAGTCCCATTCGTAGAAGAAAGGATCGCCGTCAATAGCGATTTCACAGACACAGACATTACTTGCTAGATCGGTCTTTACAGCTATGCTATTTATATTCATGAAGGCATGTGGCTCACATTGGAATGAGCTGTTGAAGGTATACTTTTGAATGCATGTAACCCTTTGCACGCACGCGAATGTGGCAATTTTGCACGTTCATACAATTAAATTCAACATTATTAATAATCAGTTTTCTCCATTATGTTTGTACTAGAAAAGCACGGGGGGGGGCAGTATCGTTACAATGTGTACACCATGCGCGTGTGAAAAAACGCGTAAAAAGGGTTGTTTTTCACGGTCGGGCGATGTACGCGCGTACATTGAAAAAGGTATCAAAATCGCCAAAATCGGAAAAAAAGGGTATACTTTTAACAGAATGTTACTTTAAAAGGGTATGTTTTCAGACTTGAATACTTGTTTAGGGTATTCTGAGATCGACAGATAATTACTTGTTTAGGGTCTATTTTGAAAGTCCACACACACGCATGGTGTACACCTTGTAATGGCACTGCCCCCCCCCCCCCCCTCGGGTAGAAAAGCTAACAAATGGTCGTAATACTTAAGCACCATGTATAAAATAAATGCCAGTATCAATGGTGCAATAAGGAAAGCAAGATTTAAAGAAAATATCAAAATAACAATGTTCATTTTTATTCCCTCACAATTAATTCAGCATATAAAGAGTTAACAAAAGCCATTCACGCAATCATCCACATTAGTTGAGCTCAAATGCCTCACCAAAGTTCCTATTATTATTATTATTATTATTATTAGTAGTAGTAGTAGTAGTAGTAGTAGTAGTAGTAGTAGTAGTATTGTTATGATCATTATCATCATTATCATTATTATTATTATTATTAGTAGTAGTAGTAGTATTATTATTATCATCATCATTATTAGGTAAATTAGGGTAAGTGGAACACTGACAATATATTGGCCTCAATCAAGAATAAAATCTGGCAATATACTACCGACTGTCCCACTTACTCCAACGCCATACGTTTTGCTTTCGTTTTATACCAAAACTGGGTTACCTGCGCATGGATTGATCAGATAAACCAACCATAAAAAGGAGGCCAAAGTTGATTGAATAAGCAAAAAATGCTATGAGTTTATTTCTTGGAGTCTCAGAAAAGATTGAAAATGTGTTTGTTATCTACAAAAAAAATGAATGAAAAAATGGAAGTAAATAGCGAAAATTAAAAGAAAATTATGCAAATTAACATGAAAATGAGCTAATTAATTACATGGGTGTTCCACTTACCCCAACTGGATCCCCTTTGGGGTAAGTGGGACACACTTGACTGACTTTGATTTTTAAACACATTTTTATTTTTTTTTAGGGTTTAAATATCAAATTACATACTTTGTAAAATTTTTCCGAGATTTGAATATAAAAATCCATTCTTCAAACAACTATTTAATGACAAATAATAGATTTTGTACTTTAAAAAAAAAACATTTTTTGCCTCAAGTTGATGTAAAAAAATAAAGAAAAATCGTGAATTTTGCATTGTACTATAAAAAACATAAACATGACAATTCTGTATTAATTTTTTTTTATTTGATGCAAAATATTAACTGGTGCTCTATTAAATGTGAACAGCTATGAAAAATAGGTTCTTAACACCTTGACCCTGTGTCCCACTTACCCCACCCACTGTTCCACTTACCCCACGGTTGGGTACAAATTGGGGTAAATGGAACACTGCCAATTTACAAAATTTTTAATTTGGTAACGTTATGGTATTTGATGACAACATAGTTAAAAGGTTCATCATGAAACATAGTTTCAATTAAAAGTAGTATTTCTCTAAATCATACAATATCTTTGCTTTGAGCTCATTTATGCTTAAGTTTTCTACTTACCCAATTTCCCCCCTATCATTATTATTCAATCAGTCCATCACCGTGTGAGAGCTTGAGGAATATGTTGTCTCATCGACCAAAACTGGGTGCATGCGTCATTCAAACAGCATGTCATTTCCGCTTTGACAAAATGAACTTTGACGCTTATGACGCACGCACCCGCCGTGGTCAGCGAACCGTCGACTCAATATTTTTTTTTCGTAGCATTGCAATTCAATATGGGGCGTATATGTCAACGGAAGAAATATTGATTACAGCAGACCATGCATTTCGTCTAGAATAAAAATAATTGCTGAGTCTTTTTTAGCTAGAGTTGAAAAATGTTTTTAAGCATTGCTTAAGAATCAGGGCCCGTATTCAAATCCGTACTTAGATTAAGCCAAGTATTTTGCTCAGAATCGTACTTGGCTAAGTACTTAACTTAAGTCGTATTCAATTCCAAAGTTGAAATTTGGCTTAAACTTGTGGTCTAGACGCCAAACCTGAAAAAATGAGTTTCGTTTGCACTTCATGCTATTAGGACAAATTTGGTATCATTGGAAAGCTGAAGGTCTGAGGGATATGAATCTGCCGGATGCCAAGAACGGCAGGTGGGCCGTTACCATGGAAACGGGACTCGAAGTTCAATGACCTAAAATCGCCTATTGCGAATTTCTGCAAATTTAGGATCCTACCCTATATCACATAAAGTGTACTTTCTGAAAAGTAAATGATCGGTTTAAATTTATGTTCGGTACATGTAAAGTCCAGGAATAGAGGTATTCCATGAAATGCTTACTTAGACCGGGGGACCAAATTTGTGACCTTGAGGTAACCTTGAGTTTGACGCTTCCTTGGCAAATCTGGTAGTAAAATTATGCCATTCTTTAAAAAGGTTAAAACTTTAGTTTATTTTAAATTTACGTGCAATTTATGAGTATTGATCAAAATTATTGGATTAAGTAAAGTATTCCCGTGCTACTTCCTGCCATAATTTGAATTGGTTACCATGGAAACAAACCCAACAAGCCCCAAACACCGCGCATGTAACTGTGCGTTTATAGCGCAAAATAAGGTTTCTCCGCCTCGTCAGTTCAACAAGATGCCGTATGGGATGTACAAACCAAGTTGTTAACTCGTTAAAGAACGTTGAATTTCAAGGTCATTTCAAGGTCATGACAAGGTCACGTGAAGGTCATTTCAAGGTCATTTACCATGTCCGATTTACATTTATTATTTCGTGCCAGATTGACGTTTATATTACAAGATATTTTATGCCAAGTGTTGGTGCGCGTTCTATATAATGTGTACACTTATTCTACAATATATACTACGAGTCTGAGAAACTTACAAATGAATGTAACTGCAATTACAATCAATAACATTCAAAAATTATAGATACAAATGAATTATCAAGACACAACAAATACAACAAATTGTGAATGAGAATTCAAAAAGTGGGCCGTTGTCATGGAAACGGGCTTCAAAGTTCATCGACCTAAAATGACCTATTGCGCATTGATGCAAAGTTGGAGTGATGCCCAGGGATGATGCCCCATATCAAACAAAGCGTTCTTTCTGTACAATGCATGACCTGATTAAATTTACGTTTTACACGTTATAAGAGCTGGGTCAAAAGTATATGAACGTGGGCTCAGTTTGACTTGGGATCTAAATTTATGACCTTGAGGTGACCTTGAGTTTGAAGCTTACATGGCAAATCTGTATGTTAACCCCCCAAAAGTTAAAACCTTTGTTCTAAGCTCATATGCGATTTATCAATAATAACAAAGACTAGAAACCCTTTTTTCTGTGTCACCGACTATCATAATTTGTTATTGTTACCATGGAAACAAGATAAAGGTCACTAACCCTATGAATCCGGCCATGAAGGTGAACAGGTGAGTAACCCAAAAGAATAACCCATGTCTTATAAAGTGTTCCTTCTGGAGAATACATGACCCGATTAATCTACTTTTGGTTTATGGAAAGTTGTGGGTCACAAAAAAATATTGGTGCACTTAGTTTGAAGTGAGCAAAATTCTAACCTTGAGGTGACCTTGAATCTTTAATGTGAATTGGCAAATCTAGTACTTAAAGTTTGTCATCCTCGGAGAAAAATTTAAGATTTGTTCTATTTACGCGAAATTGCGGAAAAATAACACTATACATTTCAAGATGTACAAATCAACATATTCTTTAAGAATTTATTTGAAAGGGCATTGATTTTGTTTAACCGTGTACTATCATTTAGTTTTAATCCATTAACTCTTTTTATTAATAACGTGGAAATGATTGAAATGCACTGTAAGGCTCGATAGCATGTAACTTAGTTCCTTGACTAACACTGGAATGTTTTAAGGAATACCACTTTCTCCACTTCAAACAATATTTATTACACGTTTGGTGCCTAATTGGCTTAACTTGTAACAAATAGCTTGAGTAATAATTACCTGTATATAATTTTTGCCATGAAAATGGATCAAAAGTTTCATTTTTAAAACAGTTTTGAACATAAAATGAGTGTGTAAACACTCCATAGAGCAGGCAACTAACATCCCAGTGTTAGTGAGGGGACTAAGTTAGTCCGCTTTTGAGAATACATGTATACCAGCCATTCTGTTACTGCTATCATTTCTAAAATAAAGGAGTATGTATCATCGTCTGCTAGTGATCTATGCAACATGCAAAAATAATCTTCATTTCTACAAGCTGACCAAAAACTAATGAAATAAGCAAGTATTTCAGAAATATTCTGTTCTAGACATACTTCACATCTTTCTCAGAACGCTTTTGGCAAATTTGCTCACACGTAGCTTTGGGTGGGATTTGAAGCTTCCCCGGTCATTGAAAACGTGGTGGAGAGCTTGTTTGGTAGCAGCGAGACGCCCAAAAGTAACTTTCAGGGGTTTTAATGCCCCCGACTGGATTATGGCTACAATGGACCTGAGGACATTTTCAGATTTTTTTCGAAAATAAGCATATTAGTTGTTGCAACTTGTAACGTCACCATAGAAACTAGCTTGGAATAGACCACGCCCCTTTTTGTTTCGAAGAAAAGGTAACACTCTGAAAATTAACATACTTTTATCGTTTTGGTTATTGATATATCTTTTCCCGAGATCAATATATAATATAAAAAGAAGGAATTGCGCTGGGACTACCTAGCATAAAATTAAAGAAAATATTTATCTAATCTTCTTGCCAAGGACATCATTTCAGCTCATGCACGCATGTGTGAATTTTAAATTTTAAATGCGATTTTCTTTTTGTAATTATAATGAAATAATACTTAACACCTTTCATTAATACAATGTCGATTTAATATGTTACACACTAAGAAATCAGGATGCACAAATTGTCGAGATAGCAGCACCCTTAGGTGCAATTTTGAACCCCCACTCAGTGGGGTGCACGTCTAGCACCTTACACCCACAGAGGTGCAATGTTGACCCCACAGAGGTGCAAAGTGTTTAAGTGTACCCTGAAGGGTGCAGAATTGCAAAGGTGCTGATATTGGGACATTTATGCACCCCAATTACACCCTTATTTCCTAGTAGAGTAAAAAATTAACCATGACAACCGTAATGATGTGACAAAGAAATTTGTTATACAACGCTAACCCTAACCTTACACACCATAAAAAATACCATTTTATAACGCTATTACAGTACAAATAACGGAAAAGATCTTTTCCCGCCAATGCCAATGGGTCGTCAGCAGCACACCAGGGATCACCATGCAGTGTTTCGGCCATTTAAGTACTGGACACCTCCCCCTGGCTGGCCGGTGCTGTGCTGCAGGGTTCCCTTTACAGCATCCCCATTGACATCTCTACAAGCTTTCCTAACACGCAATCCGGTCTCAGCTGCCCCACACATCCTCTTCACCCACCTCTCCCCTCCCTCCCACCAAACCCCATAAATCGACTCCACCTTCTCACCGAATATCCAGCAAACCCCCTACACCCAACCTCGACAGTGCACACCTCCGCTCCCCACCCATTTTGGTCCACTCCACCTTTAGCCCAGCGTACCTATCCAACTTCCTTTTCCTTGCCTCATCCATCCTCGTCTCCCATTGTCAATTCCTCCATCACAACCTTAGGCACCGACCTATAGCCACCAACACCATGTCTGGCCACAGGGCCGTCACCACCTCCTCCGGCATCGTACAATTCCCTTCATCCATCCGAACCTCCCAGTTATCCGAAGCTACCAACCTTTCTCCAATGCCACCCCTTGCCCCTGTCTCCTCGTACTGCATTTCGCTCCCTCCTTCACAAATTGCATACCCTTCACCTTTGGGGGCCCATGCTTCTTCCTCACCTCCACCGCTGCCCTTGTCAATCCCTCATTATTCTTCAACACCTGGTTATGCCTCCATGTGTAGGCTTGAAATCACCCACCACATGCTGACAGGACACGCTCCAGCGACCCCCTTGCTTTTTTTGCAATCCCCTCAGCAATCGTCTTCCACGCTTCCCATCTCTTCAAATTCACTGGTGATGGCAAAACATTGAAGGTAGGCGCTGATCATGAAGCGCACGGCTCCGGAGGACATTGTTATGAGGTCGTTCCATGAAACCTTAATCCTCTGTTCCAACTCCTCCCAGCGAGTCCACGCCCCCTGTACTCCCTGCTGCACAGCCTGCTAACCGGCATTCCTCATCCTCCTTAACTGCCTCAACCACCAAATCCCTCCTGCCCTTCCTGCCTTGCTTGCTGTACCATCTCATTCCCGGACGAAACCCAAACCCACTCCTGCCCACCTGAACAGCACCACGCATCTCCTTCCACTTGGCCATTGCCACTGCTTCGTCCGCAGCCTCCTCTGCCCTCCACTTCCCCCATGCATATGCTGATCGGTGGCCTAGATTCAGCTATTGTTTGGTCCTGGAACTCCCTCATCATCATTACCAACCTAACCTTCCCTGCTTTGAACTCCTGCACTACTGACGTCAAAGGCAACTGCAGCTTCCTAGATCTACAAAAGAATGCCAAATCTGTAAGCACTCTTGGGACACCTAACCACTTCCGGTAGTATGAGTTCAACTTCTGCTGGATCAACCCTGGACACTGCCACCTCATACACCTGCAGTTACCACATGATCCGTGGCAACAAACCAAACTGGCAGCACCATACCTTTGCATTTCCAGGGATTAATGTTGTGTCCACTCTCTTGAGCCATTACACCATGCACTTTAATGGACTTGGACACCTCGATGACTATCGTTCAACTTATCTTCATAGCAACGGCCCAAACTCTTTACCCCCTGCTCAGAGACCTGAGGTATGTCCTCATGCACCCCCAATACGAAACCTCTTCGCAACCACCATCCCCTTCCTCAACGACACTGATTGGCTCTTCCTGGCCTTGAACCTCATCCGTGTCCAAGCTACCAGATCTTCAAGTCTGCGGAGCCCCCTATCAACCTGGGTCTCATTACCTGACACAATTGTCAGATCACCCATAAACGTCACCCTGATCGAAGGAACAACAACCTCCCCAGCCAGTGTCAAACCCTCAGTCTCTGAGGCTACATGACGGGTCAGCACCTCCATACCTAGAACAAAGAGCAGCGGTGAGACTATAGGCATCCCATCAGAATACCAATCTCGAGTGCCTGCCAATCCGTCGTGTAAGTCCCAGTCGTGAATCTCATCCTGAACTGACTGTAATAGTTCTGCACCAGCTTCCGGACCACCTCTGGAACTAAAAAAAAGAAACCCTCCAAAGTAAAATTGAGGTAGCTGTGAGACACTGAGCCATAAGCATTTGCCAGATCCAACCAGATAACTTCCACATCCTTCTTCTCACGCTTACACCGCATGATTGACTCCCAGATCTGGACATGTTCTACACACCCAGGAAAACCTGGAACCCCCGCTTTCTGTACAGACGTGTCCACAAAGCGGTTCTTCATCATAAAGTCTGTCAGTAGCCTTGCCAATTAGACACTAAAAAGTATCTTACAATCCACGTTCAGAAGCGAAATGGGTCTAAACTGGCCAATCCCCTGGGATTCCTCCTTTGGGATGTACACCCCTTCAGCCAAGCACCAGCTAGCTTGAACAATCCGTTTTCGCCAGCGCCCCCTGTGATTTGCCACAGCACTCTTCGAACATGTGAACAATCCTTGAACAACTTGTAGGACAAGCCATTCTGTCAAGCTGCACTCAGTTCGAGCTTAATTCCTCTCCACAGCATCTACCTTCCATAGCCTCAACTCACTCAAGTCAAAACTGACCTTAGTCTCCTGGGGCCTAACCAGCCCTGGCAGCTCAAATGGCTCTCCTCTTCTCTCATCACAATATGTTGCTTTCAAATGCTCCTCTAACTCTTCCTTGGACACCTCCAACCTCCCTGATTCCCCTTCTCCAAATAACCTCTTCGCATACTTCTGTGGATTTCTATAAAACTCATTCCTCTCCTTCCCCCTCCCTTTCCCGCTTCTTGCACTGATATACAGTTCTTCTCTCATCCGAATACCTCTTTTTCAGTTCCTCATACAAGCTCCAGGGTAACTCTCTCTTCCTCATCTGAATTGCCTCCAACGCAAACTCCTCTTCTCTGCCCTCAGTTGAGCCATCACCCGCTCCCTCCTTGACTGTGGTTTCTGCACACAACTCATAACACAATCCCTCAAACATTCCAATCTTCCTCTCTACAGTCCCAGTCAACTCTACCTCCAGGACTTTTCCAAGCTTGCTGTCCAGCAGCTTCCACTTATCACTACTTAATTGCTGGGGGCCACGCAATAATTGGCCCATTCCACTCGATCCACCTCAGCACGTAGAGCACGCTGGGGGTCACCGACACTGTGGTCTGAAACCTGACCGGGACCTTCCACTGTCTCACCCAGCTCAACGCCGGTGCAGTCGTGCCCTACTGCCACTTCTCCACACCTTGTCTTTGCCCTGTGAACCGCCACAATTCTCCTTCCCTTGAACTCCCTCCCACATCCCTCACACACACCCTCTTGGTTTTGGTTTCTATTCGTGAGTCACAGCGCCCGCCGCCCGCCCTTTCGGAACCCAAGCCGGATCCCTATTCAGCGCGATTCAACGCGAAAAGGCGGATGCGGTGGGTGAGTAGCCTTTCGATCAAGTGGGCACACACTCAACACTAGGGGTAAAAAGCCCTCCCACTGTCACCGATTGTAATCTAAAGATACTGTTTAACTTTGTGGTAACCCCATTTTTCACTGTTAAAAAACACTTTCTTATTACCTATGGTACTTCCTGCATTAGACCTAGAAATGACTTGTGACCATTGACCTTTATAACCCTTAAAATAAAAATAGTAATTTTGTCTGTATGGCGATATATAGGCCTAATTCAGTTAAAGTTGTTGAGATATTGACGTAAAGAGACAGGTTTGCCTAAATAGTACACAAATTAAATGTGACCTCCGACCTTGATATTTTCACAACACGATTTAATCAATCCATCTGTCTATGGTGAAACAAAGTTAACCAATACAGCCGAAATACTTGAAAACCCATATATACTTGAGATATCACAGAAAGTGCAAATATGTCACCAACAGCATATCAAGTGCAGAGAGTGACCTGCGACATTTAACCTCAAGTTATTCCAGCTTTGAATCTATAATAATACATGCGCTACTTCATTAACGTTTTATCTATCAATCTATTCTAGAAATACATGTATTGTAGTAAACAATGTAAATTTCTTGCATAAAACACAAGTCACAATGACCTTTCAACCTTGACCTTGACCTAAAATTCAATCAATCCTTTATACCTATTTCTAGCAAGTTTAATGAAAACCGTCCATTTACCTCTTACGATTTTGCAATAATAATGTTTTACCCGCAATATATTGACATATTGACTGAACGTTACACAAGTGACCTTTGACCTCTGACCTCTTTCTCTAAAATTAACTCAGTCCACCCATCTAATAGTATACTTCAGTCCAGTTCATTATAAACACACTTCAATGTATTCTTGAGACATTGCAGCGAATTGAAATGCCTAAATAGTACACAAAATGGGCTGTAACCCTTGACCCTTTACACCATCCAAATCAATCCAGCTATCTATGTGATAGATATTTAAACTTTAAAATCAATTTTCCTAAAAATTGATCATTGATGTATCCAAATATTGCAGTGTATAACGCATTACCGATAGTATGTTTACTGCATATTACACAAAGTGACCTGTGACATTGGACAGTACAGTAACCTTGCGACTAATGTTTCTAACTTGTAATTGAATGTGTTGAAATTTTAAATTTCACGGCCATATTTTGCCGAATATTTAATATATGAGTACGTGTTAATGTCATGGTGTTCAATTCACTGAGACACACCAATGTTCTAGTCAAATCTATCATGAATATATCACGTTTTCAGGCTGTCCGTCCATCCGTCAGTTCGTTTCCGGTTCTAATTACCACCATAACTCTGATTGGATTTTATGTACATGTAACTTGGATCACGTATACTAGTAATAGTATGAGGCATCAGTGAACTGATTGAAATAACAAATGTCAGAGGTCATGAGGCCTTATACATATCCGAGTTCTTGGCCGTGAATTCAATGTAACTTGGTGTTCAGGTAGGCCTATGTAAGTATATGAGGCATCGATCGATCTGATTTAGAAGGATTCCATTTGACATTTGCTCCTGGCGACAATTGCTCCGACGAATTATTTCATGCACTAACCACTGACCGAACCTTAACCCTTAACCCATAACCCTAACCCTAACCTTAACCTAACCCTATTGCTTGAACTAGAAAGCTGTTAGGCAACCCTAACCCTAACTCTTTTTGTCTTCTGAGATATTATCACTGGAGCAAAAAATTGTCCGTGAGCAAATGTCGGCGTCACCATTTCAGAACCATAAGTCTACTTTTGGGGAGTGACTGCACTTTCTAATGAGACCAGTTCGCAAGAACTCTCTCTGACGATGAAAACAGACATTTGTCGGTCCCCAAATTGTCATTTTCACTAAAATACCTAATTGATAAGACTGGTTTTCAGGGCTTGTATCTTCTTTTTCACAAGTCATGCGTTCCTCATCATTCTTAAACGCGGTTTCGACCCAAAATCTCAGGTTTACCATGAGTGATAAAAAGTCATTTTTAGCACTAAACTACTTTTGGTAATCAGTACAATTATTAATGGCGGGAATTTCATTTGCACCCCTCCTGTAGGACAGCATGCACAATCATGCCCTTGGGCTATTGACATGTCTGTGAAATCTGAAGATCAGTAAATTTGAAAAAATGCGCCAAAGAGTGGACCGATGTAGGTCCATGGTTACACTCCGTGAAAAACTCACTGAACCAGGTCAGTTCATGGATATTGTTTCAGTAATTATGTTTTGGTCTGTGAATAATAATCTGCATGAGACTTGCATACAATTTGTCATGCTCGTGAATTTATACGGTACACATTTGTAAATTTCAATTAAATGTCACATATCATACACGATCAACACACATGCATTGTGAGGGTCTGAAAGAAGACTACTAGTAGATTGTTTGGTCTCAGCCAGACAACTAGCCTTAGGCCTATACGGTTACTAGAATTTCACTGAAACTGAGTGTCTATCCGTATATTGGTATTGGTTCTTGGATGGTATATACCAGTGTATTCACAAAATGAAGTATTCTATAAACTTGAAAAAGAGATGCCTTTCCTTTAAAAAGGATCGGCTTTGCATAAGTCTAGCGACAGTCATTGGAATTCCAGTATTGAACCCCTAAACTGATTTTTTTTTAAACAAAAATAACTAAAATATAATGTAGTATCTTATAGCCAAAAATGGACCCAACGGCTAAAACAAAACGACTGAATTTCAATAATCCTGATTATCATATCTGATTATCAAGATTGACATCAATAATCCTGATTAATACATATCTATGATTTTGTCTTAACAGGAAGGTCTTGCCAAAACTTTGGAACAATACTAAATTACATAGGCCTATGGAATTCTTATGTTTTACCAAAAATGATAAATTTTGACTTTTTTTGTACAGAAAATAAAAAATTAACATAAATGTGTTAAAATGAAGTACGTAAGACTGTTTTGAACGTGAGCAGCATCTTCTACATATCAGACTGTTTCACCTTATATGCAATTTACGAAAATAATTTCGGTTATGAAGTTCATCTTTAAACGCAAAGCCGGATGCGTTGAGTTGGTGACCATTGGCTTGTTTCCATGGTAATAATAACAAATTATGATAGTCGGTGACACAGAAAAAAGGTTTCTAGTCTTTATTATCATTCATAAATCGCATATGAGCTGAGATCAAAGGTTTTAACTTTTGGGGGGTTAACATAATTTTAACCAGATTTGCCATGTAAGCTTCAAACTCAAGGTCACCTCAAGGTCATAAATTTAGATCCCAAGTCAAACTGAGCCCACGTTCATATACTTTTGAACCAGCTCTTGAAACGTGTAAAACGTAAATTTAATCAGGTCATGCATTGTACAGAAAGAACGCTTTGTTTGATATGGGGCATCATCCCTGGGCATCACTCCAACTTTGCATCAATGCGCAATAGGTCATTTTAGGTTGATGAACTTTGAAGCCCGTTTCCATGACAACGGCCCACTTTTTGAATTCTCATTCACAAGTTTGTTGTATTTGTTGTGTCTTGATAATTCATTTGTACCTATAATTTTTGAATGTTATTGATTGTAATTGCAGTTACATTCATTTGTAAGTTTCTCAGACTCGTAGTAGCCTATATATTGTAGAATAAGTGTACACAAATAGAACGCGCGCCAACACTTGGCATAAAATATCTTGTAATATAAACGTCAATCTGGCACGAAATAATAAATGTAAATCGGACATGGTAAATGACCTTGAAATGACCTTCACGTGACCTTGTCATGACCTTGAAATGACCTTGAAATTCAACGTTCTTTAACGAGTTAACAACTTGGTTTGTACATCCCATACGGCATCTTGTTGAACGGACGAGGCGGAGAAACCCTATTTGCGCTATAAACGCACAGTTACATGCGCGGTGTTAGGGGCTTGTTGGGTTTGTTTCCATGGTAACCAAATCAAATTATGGCAGTAAGTAGCACGGGAATACTTTACTTAATCCAATAATTTTGATCAATACTCATAAATTGCACGTGAATTTAAAATAAACTAAAGTTTTAACCTTTTTAAAGAATGGCATAATTTTACTACCAGATTTGCCAAGGAAGCGTCAAACTCAAGGTTACCTCAAGGTCACAAATTTGGTCCCCCGGTCTAAGTAAGCATTTCATGGAATACCTCTATTCCTGGACTTTACATGTACCGAACATAAATTTAAACCGATCATTTACTTTTCAGAAAGTACACTTTATGTGATATAGGGTAGGATCCTAAATTTGCAGAAATTCGCAATAGGCGATTTTAGGTCATTGAACTTCGAGTCCCGTTTCCATGGTAACGGCCCACCTGCCGTTCTTGGCATCCGGCAGATTCACACCCCTCAGACCTTCAGCTTTCCAATGATACCAAATTTGTCCTAATAGCATGAAGTGCAAACGAACTCCTAAAATAAGCCGTTTTGGCGATTTGGCGTCTAGACCATTGGCGAAGATCGATGATCGATCAAGTATTTTACTTATGACGTCACTATTTTGTTCGATTCGAGTCTTGAGCTGACGGTGCACCGCTGCCACCCCGCTGTGCGACGATTTTCTATGGGAAATTACGTGTTAATAAAATTATGATCATCGCAGATAGTCTACGTTACATTTTCATATTGCAAAGGATCAAGCAGAACTACCGCCTATCAATCATGTCCCGAGCTAAAATAAATCAGGAAGAAAAATGTCAAAGGAAGTAAAATTCTACATGGAGATCGGTGAGAGAGCAGAATCAGCTCAATGATAAGAGACGGAGAGTTGAGAATTCGTCGGGTGGAGGACACTCTCACTAGTTTAGACTAAAGAACAAGTGGAAAC
>JZLH01S0029856.1:0-14167 GCA_001188425.1 Eucidaris tribuloides
CCGCGAATTGAACTTTCACTCTTATCAACACAAATTCATACACGGTACACTTCAATCTACCTCCCACTCCCGTACCCTGAGACAAACGCCCAATAACCGGTCGAAACGTCAACACAAATCCCCCGTGACAATCTCACCGAGAATCATTCTGGAATACAAACATAATAGAACATCCAACAAGGATCAACTACCGTTACCCCGTATTCAAAACTCCCCGACGTACTTTTTCGGCTCACACTTCAGTATTTCCACAATTAATTATTTTATCAATTTATATAAAATATCGATTGATATACAACACGTGTTAACGTATGAATTATAACATGTAATCAGCCACGTGCAATATTTATAGTGAATGGTAATGATGTTAATCTTGTAAATATTGTAAATATATTACTTAAACCGTTAAACAACCGATTCTTAACGAATTATTTGCTCTTTTTAGTTCATACATGATAAAATTTCTATACCAGTCAATCTTCATCGAATGTAACTTACATGAATGTCGTAATCAGTCATTATCATACATGACTTATCATAGTATCTTATTTCGTCTTAATGGTTTGATATCGAATTACCTGGTATCACGCACAGAGCCTAAAACTCTGTTTATGAGACTATTTAAAGATGACTGCAACCCCCCCCCATTTGCTTACACTCTCTTATTTTGTACCCTTTAGACACGCTTCTCTCGTTTCAATCTATGGATACGCCTTAATCCGCACTACACTCATCAAATTAGTCACGACTACAAACTAATACTTTATCACCCGACGGCACAACAACAATTAAAACAAGCGCCTTTCAAATAAAAATACAACATACACCATACTGACACAGGAACACAACAATACGGTACACGACTGATACTTCTTTCTCCTTTATCTTTATAAAATTATTAAAATGCCTGTATTATTTTGTATCTTAAATGGATCATATTATACTCAATTACAATACTTATTGTATATAAATAATAGCTCTATATATATTACCATTTCAATTACTGTTTCTTAGATTCCTATCGGGAATTACTTGTCAAAGTCCTCATTAAATGTGCTCATACTTTTCACAATTATTTATATCGAAAATAATATATATATTTTAGGCAATTACTCAGTGTACATGATTATACTTTAGTGTACTTATGTCTGCACAGCCTTGAGGAAGGCTTAATCAGTCGAAAGCTTCGGCCTCATAAATGTGGAATCATAACAGCTACTGTCCTGCTTGTGATCATTTCATTTCGTCTATTTATTATTTGGTAAACGAGACCGCCATGTTGAAAAGTGTTCTGCCACCCTTTCAATTATATATAATATATATATATAATATATATATATATTATATAGTATATATATATATAGATACTATATATATCATGAGAAAACGGGAAGGGCGGTTAAGGTTATTTATACTACAAAGAATTTCACAAGCAATCCAAGAAACTGATACAGAAAACCTTCATCGGTAATGGGTAATTATATAAGTCAAATTTCGACCAACCTTAGATTTTTGTGGGCAAGCGGTCATCTAGTCCTGTGGACTTCGTTTTCTGTACTGAAAACGTTACCCACCCTGTGACGTAACATGAATATATAAATAAATAAATGCACACCTTCGAAATCGGTGCTATGATAATATGTGTGAAGTTTGTGGTTTACCCTGTCCTTACAAAGAAGATTTCACTCACCAATTACGATTGATTATGGTTGTCTGATTCCGATTTAGACGAGCCTGAATATGTCCCGTTGTAGTACACATTAAGACTTCATTGTGAAAGGCTCCAATTGGTACAAACGTGAAGATACTTGTCGTGTTGAATAAGGTGAGCACTGGGTTGGAATTATTTGAGTAGATGTTTTCTATTCCTGTCGTCTGCACCATCTGACCTATCCTCCATATGATATCGAGTTGGGGCCTACTACCAACGGCCTTACAGACGACACTGCGCTTGACGCCAGCTATGAACGGACCAGTCGCGTTTAAGATTAACGTTGACGCAACTGCATGGAATAAATTAACACATGCAGGAATAGAATTATTTAACCTCATCACCAACCTGATTTGCATTAAGGAATTTAATGCATGTAGGTTTAGCATACACAACGTATGGGTTTGATGAGTATGTGTGGAACACCTCTATAATCGATTGGCCACACGTGTTAATAATTACTAAAGATCATTTCGGTATCAAACTTCCAAAGACTGAACTATCTGAAATTTCTGTTTCTCTTCAACCTTCTTACGCAGTACACTCGTGAGTTAAATCTACTTCTTAAGTAAATGTTTAGTGCAAATGCACTCGTAAACCTTCAAAGAATGAGCAGAATTCAATTCATCACAACAACAACAATAATAATGATGATGATGATGATGATGATAAGAAGAAGAAGAAGAAGAAGGAGAACAATAATGATAATAGTACATGATAATGTAGCAAATTCTTTACATTGGGACCTGGCAGGAAACACAATTTCCATAGAAATAAACTTTGGTATGAACACGTGCCTGAAAGCGTCATGGAGAATGAAAGCTGCAATCTGCTATGGGATTTTACCATACAGACTGATCATGTGATTGAAGCTCGGAGACCAGTGGTTGTTTGAACAGAAAGTAAAATTTGCACATACTTTACGTCGAAGACCCAAAGGATTTTAAAGTAAAAGCTAAAGAAGATGAAAATGTCGGGGAGTATCAGGACATAGCCAGAGAAATGCAAAGATGTGAAATGTGAGGACAAAGGTGATACCAGTGGTGATGGGTGCATTAGGATCTATTCCTAAACAGCTGGACAGGAACTTAAAAAGGATAGGTGTGAACACATCCATTGATCTTATGCAAAAGACTGCATTGTTAGGAACAGCTACTGTGCTGAGAAAAATGCTTGAACTATAACTCTAGATGCAACTTTTGGACTTAGAAGATTGTGCGTCATAGGAATCCTTGGGCAATGTCTTATTGCTTGGCCTATGGCATATCGGCTTATGTTTATCCATGAAGAGCCATGAGGACACAACAACAACAACAACAACAACAACAACAACAACAACAACAACAACAATAATAATAATAATAATAATAATAATAATAATAATAATAATAATAAAAATAATAATGATAACAACGTCAACAAGGTTGAACATTGCCATACAACAATTGGCAATTGGCAAAGATGAATAAAAAGGCGATCATAGGCCTGTTTCTGAGATCTTCTGACAAATATTTGTTCATAGACATATACCATACAGTATTACCATCTACCTACTTGTCTAATGAATGCTGGGCACTACTTTCAAAGCTTCGTGGATAAGTCTACCCACACCTCGTTATCCGAGTTTACTTTGTACTCCGCGTCATTAACGACCCTATTTGCAACCCTCAACAAATATTGATTTCATTTTCTTCACAAATCTAACAGGAGTTCACGTTGAGAAATTAACTTTTGTAACGTAGTCACGCCCCTCGTGACGACATTATTGACGTAATTGGTTGTGCCCCGCTCAAGCCTTCACGAATGACACGTCACCCGTTACGGGCGACGGAATGACTTCCCGCTTGACGCACCAGGCCCCTGCAGCCAGGGGTGCTGGAGTGCTCCTTTTTGTGCGAACAATATATGGGAATCTCATTTGGGCAGAGCTCGCAGAATACAGCAAAACATTACTCATATAGCCTTAGTGCCAGGGTTGGGTTTCTTCCGAAACCAACTATTTTTTTCGCGCCGGACAGCGGAAACTGAAGAATCGCGGCCCTTTTTCCGGTTTTACCGGAAAAAATACTGAAAAAAGAACCTAGAAAAAGAACGCTCAAACCAAATATTTCTGGGCCCGATAAATGATATGAAATGCAGTAATTTTGAGAGAATTAGTATACATCACAACAAATATAACTGGCAACAACAAATTTAACAGACAACGAGAAAAAAAAACTACTTGCCACGATCTAAATCCAAGACAGTAATATTTTAAAACAAAATAATTAACCTTCCTAACGATCTCTAATAAAGGGCACATAAGCAGTGTATACTAGTATGTGTATGTACATGAGCTACATGTACATGTAGCAGTTTTTTCATGTAGAGTATTGCATAAATGTCCTAAACTATATCTATTCATTGGTTTATTATTCAGCATCATGGTATAATTATATTTTCCTAAAAGTAACTGACACGCCTTTGGCATCCACTTTGCATGTGTTAACTACTTAGCTTGTTTTCATAATTAAAGCACAAGTTTAGTTTTGGGGATTTTTCTCATTTGAAAGGTTTATGCCCAAAGGTCATATCACACCAATAACAGATTCTCAATGTTTTTTTTTAAATTAATTAATGAAAAATCTTTGGGGGGACCCCGAGATTTTGGACTATATTTTACATTATAGCATCTAAAGGGTTAATAAGGCGTTAAGGTTAGCTGAATTATACCTCATCAGAAAGAGCAAACTCTGATCTTTCTGATGAGGTATAATTCAGCTAACCTTAACACCTTATTAATCCTTTGGATGCTATAATGTTAAATTTAGTCAAAAATCTCAATTTTTAAAATAACTAAAGGCATTCAGAATCTGTTATTGGTGTGATTATGACTTTTGGGCATAAACCTTCCATTCAAATAAAAAAAAATCGCCAAAACTAAATTTGCACTTTAATTCATTCAGCATACTTTGAGAGTGCCTGTCTGCCACAACCATAACTGTATCACTGATATTATGGTTGGCATCAAAACAATTCTCTTAAAGCTTCTGACAAAAAGTGACCAATTTAAGTGTCTGGCACAACAGCTTACATTGAACACCAGGGAAAAATACACGGGGGCTCGAGGTGATTTCGCCCCCGAAATGGCAAAGGAGCCCCCGTAAATTGCCATAGGGTTTTACAAAAGAGTATCTGGAACATGAAAATTAACCCTGCCTTACACAAGGCTAATTATTTGACTATTTATCTGCTATGCTGTAAACTGAGCTACATTATTTATAGTACAATCAACTGAGTAAAGTTACATGAAGTTGCATGGAGAAGTGACCATGAATAGGAGGGAATCAACAAACTATAGTTAGAAGTTCATAACCAAAACAGGGCAGAAGAAAAAAATAAAAGAGCTGTCCTGTTTTATTATAGTTATGATAGTTTAAAGAATGAAAATCTTGAATAAATAATGAAAAAATAAACACTTAGGAGGTTTTTTTCCGTTTCTTCCGAAAAAGCGGAAAAACCTATTTTTTTCCGGGACGGAAGAAACCGCCTGCGGAAGAAACTGCCAACCCTGCCTTAGGCTATTTATGGTTGACTTATTTGTAAGATCTGGAGATCAGTATTTACCTAGTATTTGAAAAATGCACGAAAAATAACATTCGTAAGACCACTGCAGCTCCATGGTTAGACTGCTGTGAAGCCCACTGAAGGCCACTTCAGTAGTATTACATTTATTTCAGTAATCATGTCTTGGTCTATGAACGATAATTTACTGAGACGTATAAATGAAATTACTAGTCATGTTTATAAATGCATATGGTACACGTTTGTAAATTGTGAATAAGTTTCACATATGCATGATTAACACTCATGCACTGTAAGGATCTGAAAGTAGACTAAAAGTAGAATCTTTTTCTCCACAAAACATTAATTCAAATCAAAGCCCAACAGTCGCTATAATTTCACTAATCCTGTATTTCTAGCTCCAAGCCTTGAAACGCACCTGGTAAACTTTACAAAAACATACTGATCTTCATCTGCCCACCGTCCCTTTCACCATCCCCACAGAAACAAATACATAAAGAGGGTACCCCTGGATTACCTAATAGTAGCCATTGATGAATTTAACTCAACTGCCTGAACCAACCAATAACTATAGAAAAAAATGTTCAATATTTGAACAGGCAGCCATGCCTTTAGGCCTATATTCCAATTCTCGTTAAGCTTTCCAAGTCCCCTGGTCGACTTGAGGTCTGGTAACCTGGTTGCCAGACCTCAGTGTACTTTCATGTGGGTATTTTCATTACTATATAACAATATATATAGATATAGTGTCTTCCACTATATACATATATATATGTATTATATATATATGTAAGTATATATATATATGTATATATATATATATGTTATATATATATATATATGTATATATATATATATATTAATTATATATATATATATATATCATATATATATATATATATAATATATATATTATGTAACATAAGATGTTTTATGCCTTCGGGTATTTTAAAAATATATATATATATATATAGTGGAAGTGCAGCAACGTATGATACGTGTGTCGGAGTGTATTTATTCTCACAAATAACGCAATTGCGTACGAAATATTGTGTATTTTACCATTATTTTTCATGGACGCGTTGAATAAAGAAATCTCTTTCTCCAAAGTCGCTAAAATGTGTTAACCACCGCTTGGACAGGAACTATTCAAATACTAATCATTCAGCGATGTGGCATGCTGGAGCGACATAATCTATCAAAGGACATTCATACACGTTGGGAAAGAAAATGTTTTTGCTCCAAAACACTTGCCGCGTCCTTAATCGCCATTCTGGGCACTGTGACCCATACCCTCGTCACTGACCGATTGGTTATATAGTGTTACTTCTCTAAAGCCGTACAAAAATTCTTAACTTACCTTCAATGTTTAGAATACCACTGTCATCATAACTTATGGACCCGGGCGAACCCTCGCACCAATATGTACCTTGATCCTCTACTTGCACATTTGCTATGTTGAGAATGGAGACGGTTTGACGAGGACTCATGACATTAAAATTGTCGTATTTCTCATCGTTAGACACCCTGGTATTATTGTCAAATAGTGTAACATTTCCCATATTAAAAATTTCCAGCCAACGAAAGAGGACGTTTGATCTAGCCAAGTTACACGTAAACGTTACTGTGTCTCCTTCTCCGGCACTGGCAATACTTGGCCTCACAGACAAACCACTGCCAACTGAAAACTGCAAATAAGTAAAAGACAATAGGTTATCTTAAACTAAATATAGACAGTAACCACTATAATACATAACTAAAACATTATTGATATATAATATAATATATTTATTTATTTATTTATTTATTTATTTATTTATTTATTTATTTATTTTATGTATGTATGTATGTATGTATGTATGTATGTACGTATGTATAATAAATAATGGTTTATATTTACCTTATATCATGAGCCAGTTTTCTTAAATGCACTTACTGCTGGGAACGACAAAAATTTGAATGACCAAATATGATTTATTGTTCGTCCCTGTAGTGTTCTCCCACAGTATGTCTTTTGTAAGGTTCGAACGCACGGGGCGCACTTACATTTTGAGACAATCAAGTACGAAGTACGTCTTTTTTCACCCGAAGTCGAACAAACTTAAAAGTTAACTAAGGTGTAACGTCACGTGACACAGACACCTGATCATTACAGGCATAGAAAATTGAAAACTTTGTGTTAATATGTCAGAAATTATGGATTTTGACTTGTAAGTATGAAATATTTCCAGATAATATTGGAGAAAATGAAACGTTTATCTTGTTCTCATTTTTTTCCCCAAAATGTCTACCAAATTATAAACTTTATATAATAAACCTTTCAAACTAATTGTTATTTACATAGTTTCAGACCGTATTCCATGTTGGCAATTTCATGATCGCAAATCGCAAATTGTATAAATTGCTCTATCTCGAATCATATTACATTTCAATGGTTTTAATTGGTATGAATTATAAAGAAACAACGTGGGACATCATTTCTACTCTAAATTGTACGTCTTCAACAGCACCCTCTATAGGAGAATCAGAACCATACATGAAATACTACATGTGGGAATACATGTGAATAAATCTAAGTTTTATGAAAAATTATCATTTATTCTGCAGGTTTTTTTTATATAATCACATGACTTATCAAGACAACAGAAATAGCATGAATACCACAATTTGTTTCAGGTGAAAACAGGGTGAGGAAACTTTGAGGACAAAGACTTGTCATTTTTTTCCATGTCCCCTTTCTGTAACGTAACTAACCATAATTAAAGTTTTTGTTATTATGTACTAAAACATGTCTCATTATTTTGCTTGATGTTATGAAGTAGGTGCCAGTCTAGAAAATTGACAGTACCGAAACAGAAAAATAATATCAAAGCATATTTATGTAAGAGCCAAATGTTGAGTAAAGGGTGTCCATAAAGTGTAACGTAACTAATCATGGAATTGCCCATATAAAAAAGGGTTCAAAAGATGTTATCTTCAGTTGATAAAGAAATCACTGTTATTTTGTAGATTAAAGAAAGTCTTTTTTATATATGTAACCATTCCATTTATTTATTTTTTTTGGGGGGGGGTCATGGTATTCGTGGTATTTTGCCGAAATGGTTAAAAAGTTATTTAAGTAATCGAAACTGTTATTTTTTCTTTCAGATTATGAGTTTAAATATTCAACAGTATGATATAGAGTGACTCAAGGTTCCATTCTCGGTGCATTTTATCACATAGTTTTGAAATCGAACTATCCATTTTTCACATGAGTTCTCACACAAGCATCATAGGAATGATTTTTTTTTCTGAACATGACTAACTCGGTAATACGTGGTTAATTCGATCAACTTACGTGGCAGTATGACAGTAAACACAGCACGGAAAAGATGGCCTTAACCATGGTTGAAGTTTTTTATCATAGATTCCGTGAAAGTGTCCCTCCTAAAAAAAAATGCACATGCATACAAAAGAAAATGCCTTTAGAAAGCAAAGAAGCTGGAAACTGAGTGTGTTTGGAATCATAGTAACCGTTCGATTTGAATTGATCAAGGTATCGTAGATACTAAATTTCTAATCTACTTTAAGACCCTTATAGTGTATATAAGTTTTCGCGTATGGTATGTGAAATTTATTTTCAATCCACAAATTTGTACCATAAAGAACATGACAGTTTTATGCATAAATATTACAGTCATGCATAAATATTACAGTCATGGACTAAAGTTTGGAATATGGTTATCTCTTTGCGTGGGCCTGTTTTAAAGTTCAGATTTCTTACATATAATGATCACTTACTCATGCAGAACATATAATTACTAAGTTCAAATGAGCTTCACTCAGGGGCGGCGCCAGGGTAAAATTTTGCCTGCCCAACAATTTTGTTTTATTAACCAAAATGCAAGCCGAACGGCGTCCGACAAGCGGGGCTCAGGCTGCTGACGACGACGAAAATCAGTTTTTCCCGCCATTTTTTCTTTTACTAGCAAAATCAACAAGAATAGGAGGGCGATATTTTCGAAAAACAGTAAAATTCCCCATCATTTTGATAATAAAAAGGGGTGGCCGCCCACCCCCTGACACCCTGTGGCGCCGCCCCTGTCTCTACTTCAGGACAAGAAACCTTTTCCTGATATGATTGAAAACTGCATTTAATAGAAAACTATATTCCAAACTTTTGTGCATGACTGTAAAATTATTCGTGGGCCAAAACATGAATACTGAAAAAAAATACTGAACAGACTCAGTCCACTGACACTAACTAACAGTTATTTTTTGGTGCATATGTCAGATTCTCAGTAATTACTGATCGCCAGATTTCACACACACCTCCTTCTTCATGAATAGCCTGAGGGCAAAAGTGATTTTTGTTGTGATACAAGGCACACAAGAGATATTCTCCACCTTATTTTTTTTTTACAACCTGCCTTTGAACAGATCCCACGTACAGTGCATAAGTTGAATATGTTTTAGAATCTATCCTGAATAGCTCAGAATATCACTCATAATTTTACAATGTAAAACAGGATAGGATTAGGTCTTAACAATCGTACATACAGGCACCTTTCAATAGTTTTTTTTTCGTTATTTATCTGGTCTTTCTTTACTAGTTCGATATGAGAAATTCTAAGTCATTTTCCATTGTGTTTTTGGTCTACAGCAAAATAAACTGAACCTATTCACTTTGGAACTTCGACTCAGGTCACCTTGGTCTACGACTCCAATTTTATAAGAAAATGAAATCGCGTTTGCTACATATATAAACATGCAAGACATCACAATTTGTTTGAGATTCTGAATAGTCATACATACAGTAAAAAAAAAAATACGGCCCGTTTTGGGCTCTCTAGTCGGAGCAAAAGTCAAACGGCTCCGCATCGTGGTGACGTGAAAGAAGTCCTGCGATTGTCTACGATTTGAAAATTATGTATCCCTTACTCCTGGTTCAAGGCTGACAGCGCAAGAAAATCCTATTTTAAGTATTCAAATTACCGTTCAGAAACCGAATCAAATAAGTTTCATTTGTTAAAATGCCCATTTTAAATGCCACTGCCTCGTAGTGTGCGGTGGCCCTAAGACACCATCACATGAAGGTCAAATTCAATCTCCTTGTCCCAAAAGTCAATTTCACTGAAATTTAGTCAGATTAAGGATAGATAAATTATGTAACCCATGTACACGATCAATTTGTGTCATTTTAATAAAATGACAGGAAGCGGACTACACCGTACATTATCGATGTAATTATTACTTTGACATGCTTTGCAACCCCAAAAAATGACACATTTCAAAATAGGCAGACGAAAAAAATAGAAGTGCATTTAAGAAATACTTACCTTCACTACTGTAATCTTCCAGTTCGGCTTGTTCAAAATAACGTCTATATGCACCTACATTATTCACTACAACTGTTCAAATGAAAGCGTGGTTCAATGCTATGTTACTCGTCCCAGATCGCTGAGCATGGATTTATACCTTCACCAATTGTAATGTTTACTTCAGAACCATGAATATAATGTCATACGCTTGGCTTCAGATGTACGCATTTTTATCATTTCTAGTTGATCCCAGTTGATCAGGGTCGTAACCACAGCGTCTTGAAAGTGTCGACTGGCAGTGTTGTTCAAAAGATGAGAACGGTTTGTTTTTTTAAGATGAGGGGAAATGACTTTCTTTGGTCTGTGCGCACTATGGCATGACAGCATTCCACCATATTGAATCATTTAAAACAAAATTTAGTGCTTGTCAAATATGTTGCTGTTGCGTTTCAGCATTATAGCGGTTCGTTGCTTCTGTAATAGTATGATATTGTTTTAATGAATGATGTGCATGTACTCCGGCTTCTCTTTTTTTTTTATTTTTTTCTTTATTTTCTGGATCACTCCAATCTTTTGTATATATTATGATTTATCTTGATTTGTTTATGTAACGTATTTAGTGAATTTGATGTAAGGATTTGTATGTTTTTGATTTATCAATAAAACATAATAAAAAAAAAAAAAAAAAAAAATTTAGTCTTGTCCCTCGCGTCGGGGAAGGGGAAGTCTGTGTAATGTATCAACAACAGAATATGAGCCTTGTTATCAAATGGGAAAAAGTAGAGGAGAGTCTGATTACAACTAGTTTATGGCAAAACTGTAGCATGACTATGTAGTATGACTTCAAATAGGGTAGTCTGGGAGGGGTCCGTCTCCTATAAAAAAGAGGAAATTTTTCACCTTCGAAAATGTATCTTTGGAGCTCCATTTCAGACCATGGAATGAAGATTATTAGCACTTGACTGCTGTTACAAAAGTATGATTGTTGATTGGTGATAAAATTCGGAAGCTCTGAGAGAGGTATTCTTCCAAAGGTAAACAAAATGACATTTTTACCGAAAATGTATAATTTTATGCTTGTTTTATGACTAAGGAATGGATAAAGAAATTGGTTGTATTTTAAGATGAATGTATGTGTGATGAATATTGAGTGGTGCTAATGAAATTGTGACAAAGTATTCTTAAAGAGAGAAGGAGTCAGCAACTAACAGGCATAAGTTAAGAAAAGATTTTAGTTCTTGCCAACCAATCAGATCGCCCGTGCACAGGTCTGCAGCTGACCATGCGTGACCGATGCGTGCCACCCGACGTGTGTTTGTCGCACCGTGGTAAAGTATGCACTGTTTGAATCGATAAGCTCCTCCCCCTATAGCTTTTTCTGCAAGTTTTGTCTCGGGGTAAAACTTGCAAAGACGTAAAATAAACACAAATTAACTAATTCATAGAGCCTTGCTGAGGGTGAGTATCACACAGTACCCCTTATCTTTATCACCATGTACCATAATTCTCACGATACTCACAAAGTCATTTTTTTTTCTTAACTTATGCCTGTTAGTTGCTGGTTCCTTTTCCCTTTAAGAAATGGGGCGGGGTCTTGGAGGGGAATCCTTTCCCAGTGTAACAAAGATAATAATTTCTACCTCCGACAACGTATATTCAAGCCTACGTTGAGACCAAGGAAGGCTAACATGCTGTTGACTTTAGCTGAGAATGAATAATGAGTATTCACTGTAAATGATGAAATTGTTCAGTGACTTAGTACACTGGTGAAGAACTTGACTTTTGGCCTTCGAATATGTACGTTTTTAGCCTTATTTAAAAACAAAGAATGTATATAAAAACTGTTGCAGTTAAAGAAGTGTAGTACAAAGTGTTGAACATGAAAATTAATTGGTAGAGTGTGGGAGGATTTTCCTCTCTGTGGGGGAAACATTTGACATGTGTATCTTCAAAATTCTATTTCGACCAAGGAATGCATCATATGGGCATTAGCTGCAGGAGTAAAATGCGTAATAAGTGATGATTGGTTATCATACACTTGAAATGGGAAGGGTCTAGGAAGGGTTTCTCTTCCAGGTGGAGAATATGTAGCTTCAAAATAATGGAATGATTTGCCACTTACAATAAGACAGTCTTCAACAATACCTATTTTTAAAAAAGGCATTAAAAACCCACCTTTTTAGCAGTTTGTAGTTTTAAGATTACATAGTTGTATACAATTGTAAGCGCTTTGAGCCTAATGGGAAAAGCGCAGTACAAGTGATAATAATAATGATAATAATAATAATAATAATAATAATAATAATAATAATAATAATAATAATAATAATAATAATTACAATTACATGTTTCGATTTTTCAGAATACGTTCGTCTGCCTTTACTTATGACATATTGATATGTTCTGTTAAAACAAATAAGGTATGAACGGGTGGTTAGAGAAGGTTAGATTTCCCTCTTTTCCGTAGTGTTTTTCCTTAAAGACACTATATATAACATTCTGGAAGACCCATTTAATTTTGTTTTTAAACTTTGCTATCTGACATAATCAGACAGCGTTTGTTGAATGAACAAATAAACACCCTACAACATAAAAATTTCAGACAGTTATGCTGTCCCTTGTAAAATATGTAAAGATTAAAATTGGCCGATAAAAATTCTGCAACACCGCAGTCTATTGGGGGAAAACTGAAATTGTTTCTCAATGATTTTTTACTCTTTTAAAGAACTTAATGATCCTTTTGAACTGTATTTTTTTTCAGGGCTTCATTTTAGACCTTTTCAAAGACACTAGTAGCATAGGGAATCATTTAGCTCACATTTTTAAAAAAAAATGAAAATACTTGTTATATGAAACCTTTAAACTTTGGTAAAACATTTTAAAACGTGTGTTGAGCTGGGAACACAGTACACACAGCATCTCTAAAGCAGTGTTGATTTAGGTTGTGCCCACATATTGTGACATGGCATTATAAAAACAGTTTGATCGCAAAATGGGTTAACTCCACTTGAGTTACGTGGGAGAAAAATGCATTTCTTTGCCCGAATTTGTTCACGCGGCTATACAAAAATAAAAGTAAAACCCCGAATATGTTGTACTTGTGTGTAATATTTGGCTCCAAATTTCATACTATCGCTTGTAAGTAGGTGAAAATGTGTATATAGATATTATAAACTCAATTTTTGTGAAAATGGAGTTTACCCGTTTTGCGATCAAACTCTTCATATTTACGAATCATTTTTTTTTCGTTTAAAACATATAGCTAAACTGTATGTTCCTTTTGTGAGGAAGAAGAAGAAGCATACGAACATGCATTTTATCACTGTGATTATGCAAAAACTGTCTCTGAAATCTGAAGAAATGTAATTGACTTTGTGGTCTTGCGAGATTGCTGCTGGAAAGAAATCATGTTTGGCATGCTGGATTCTCATAAAGTAAAGTAGCAATTATTGAATTATACTATAATTTTGGTGAAATATGTGATATATTAGGTGCAGAGAATGGAATACAGAAATTATTTTACACAAAATCATACATGTGCCTGAAGAATGGATCAAACCAAAGTAACTGTTTACCTGCCTTGGTGGAGGCT
>JZLH01S0029867.1:471-12021 GCA_001188425.1 Eucidaris tribuloides
TCAATATTGGCGATGATGACGATGATGTTGACGACGATGACGACGACGATGATGATGATGAAGATTATCCTCATCAACAGTCGAGTCTGCCTGTGATGTTTGTTTACTGTGACTCAAGATACACTTAGTTTAGCGTTTATCTCGCGTGGTGAATGGGCAAGTAAAAATACCATTCTTTAATACCAACGTAACAATTATAACTTAGATGATTCTTACAATGATGATGATGATGACGACGACGATGATGAAGATAAAATCTATGGTGGTAATGATAGTACAACCGACAGGAGCTTAACCGAACCAGGAAGAAACACGAGAGAGAAGCCAGAGATAGTAGAAGAAAATCAATGCCTATTGAACAATAAATTATCATTTTCCAGCGTTAAAGCTAATAACACAGACCTGTCCATCATCAGCACACGGGAAATTTATTGTGTTGTCACCATACGCAAGCTCATTTATTGAATACACGCATATATACATCCTCGCTGCAGATATGGAGAAGACCCGCTCGATAAAGCTACTTAGTTTTACATACTCGCGGTACAATGTTGCAACCCCAATTGCTTAGTGCCAAAAAATAGCTCGCAGTACATTTTTTTTTCTTGCATCTATATCTGCGCCCACATATCAGGCCTTAAGGGGTTTATTTGTGATGTAAATGGAACGCATTGGAGAAAATATTATTGGGCTGTGCTGCAACCAGCGGCCATACTTACCTTACGACCGGTTCTGTTTAGTTGAGGAACATATTTTACATGTCAATTAACACCACTTCCATAGGCGACGCGCGAGGCGGTGGGCTATTATATGCACGCGGCTGCGCAGATTACACAAAAGGTAAGGCATACGCAGGCGTATCGCGTTGCGTTATATTCCAGGACGTAAGACCAAAATTGGGTCTCGGATATCATTACTGTTATCATTAGTAATTACATAACTGGCGAAAAATGAACTAATCTAATTGAAATTCGTCTGGTAGCAACTCTAAGGTGTATACTACTTTTATCCAAGCCCGTCTGGATTGGACAAGCTCGCAGTCTCATTTTTCATGATCGTTGATATACGACTACAGGAAGTTCAACGTTCCAAAGGGTAGCAAGTTAATGCTGAAAATGGATGAATGAATGAATAAATAAATAAATAATAAATAAATAAATAAATAAATAAATAAATAAATAAATAAATAAATAGATAAACAAATAAATAAATAGATAAATAAACAAACAAATAAATAAATACATTGATTAATCAATAAATGATTAAATGAATAAATAAATAGAAAAATAAACAAATGAATAAATAAGTAAATAAATAAATAATAAATGAATAATGACAAATAAATAAATAAATAAATAATAAATGAATTATAAGATAAATAGATAAATAAATAAATAATAAATGAATGAATGAATAAATAAATAAATAAATAAATAAATAAATAAATAAATAAATAAATAAGCAAATAATAAATAAATAATATCGGTTGACAAGAAGGGCGTTACCTCTTAACCCTTGAAAAAGGAAAAAAGGCGCTAATGCCATAGAGTTTGTACAGTGTCAACGATCATCTCCTTCTCAAGGTTTTAGAGTTCATGATTCTTTTTCTACGGAACAGAGAAATAACATCTAATAAATCGATCAAACACAATAGTAGAGCGTTTTACAGGGTGTCTGTATAAATTATAATAATTATAATACATTACGATAGACTATTTTGTTAAATGTCTGAAATGATAAATTTCATTGCGACTTGAAGATATCACAGAAATCCAACATCCAAATGACTTTTTGATATATATTATGTAATTCATGCCGAAATGTGTGTATATCGTTGGTGATCTCATCAACAATGATTACACTAACCACAACATTCGCAGAATCTTTGGAACTGTTCTCAGTTTCTGGACTAAACTGCAAAAGATGGGTGTTAGATTTGACACGCAAATAGACATAAGATAGAAAGCCTAAGTGTCATTGAATTTAACACTTTAGGTTGCAAAAAATCTTTCGGCGTTTAAACAATACCCAAATTGTTAAATTTACGGCATATTGGGCAACGTTATGGCATTTACATATATTGTGCAACGCGTTGGGTGATCAATTAACATCCCAGTTTGCAGTGTAGTCTTTTCTCTAGACACAATGTTTATGTGGTACTTTTCGTAAATTATGATACATTTCTTAATGTATTACTAGTGTCTGTAAAGATTGGAACAGGAATTAACTTCTGAAACTGATTATGTCACGAATCAAAAACATGTTTTGAAGGTGTTGGTTCCATGTAAACCCATTATTAACCGGCCATTGACACACGGACAAATACAGACAGATTAACAGACAAAAGAGTTTGCAATTTACGGACAAAGCATGCACAGACAGATAACACAAACTAACACCATCACAGGCACACGCACACACAGCACACACACACACACAACACACACACACACACACACAACACACGACAACAGCACACACAGTTGACACACACATGTGCCACACAAACATGCCAACACACACACACACACATCACCACACACACACACACACACACACACACACACATCAGCCACACACACACACACACACACCAACACCACCAAACACACACAACACACACACACCACACACACACACACCGCACAACAACACACGAACGCACAAATGCATAAATGTATACACGGAACGATCATTTCTTACAGTTTTACTGAATATCTTCGAAAAGTTTTTTGTTCGTGGGTATATTTTCAAAAAGTTGCTTAAGACCAATTTGTCTATAAATAACCAATTTCTTGAATAGAATTCTTGCTAATGCATTGTTCATGTAAATAAATATATTTTCATTGAATGTTTATATACATTTTCTCAGTCATTTTATTAATTATCAGCTAATCCAGATAGATAGATAGATATTGGTTTTAATTCAGCGACGGAAATTTGTTGTTACCGTGTTGTATTTCAGTTGTGGGTGTTGATCCGGCAATGTAAGATTTGAATTACCATTTACAAAATATTTACACATGTCACACTGCATTACGTGTTTGACAAAATAATGCCATTATAATATGAAATTGTAGGGGTTTAGAAACGGAAGAGATACATTTTCATAACGTGATCATACAATATTAACAAGATATTTAGAGGATATTTTGACAACATTATACGTACTATAGAGTTAAAACATAAGACGCGTAACGCTGCTGTTTTTTGTCAAATGTGAATATAACATAAAATTGTACGGTCTTAATACAGACAGGAATTGTTTTATTACATTATCACACATTTGAAAATATTACGATGACATTCTGGCATAATTATAATATTCACAATAGCGTTAAGAACATTAGACACGTTACACTGCTTTTTGTGCTTGAAAAATGCTGATATAACAATGTGCCGGTTTAAGAAGAAAAAAAATACGTTTTCATAACAATTTTCAATAAATTTTAAACCAAAAAAAAAACCAGAAATAAAACATTGTATTAGCATTTACGTAGAATAAGATTAAAACGTTGAATTGATGTTATTTGTCAATATAAATAAATGTTTTTAGTACATTCATGAAATGTGACAGTAAAATATCAAAGAAATGTTTGTATCGGAATCAAAAAACAAATAGTACCAGGCAAACAATAAAAAAATTCTCTCCCTGCGCAAGCACCCATATTTTCACGTTGTTGCAACACAGACAGACAGACAGACACACACACACACACACACACACACACACACACGCACGCGCGTGCGCACGCACACACACGCACGCACGCACGCACGCACGCACACACACACACACACACACACACACACACACACACACACACGCACGCACGCACGCACAACACGTGTGTGTGTGTGTGTGTGTGTGTGTGTGTGTGTGTGTGTGTGTGTGTGTGTGTCTATGTCTGTAGAGCGTTGTAGATCGCTCTGAAACGCTCCTAGTTTTTGAGAAATTAATGAGAAATGTAAAACACGTCTGGGGAGGGGAGATTTTACCATAAGCAACTGACAACGTGATATCTTCTCGCTGTTCACGGTAAGTCACTGACAACCATTTTCGCTAGGCTTGATGTTGTCTGAAGTCTGTTCTGACAATACCACACTTTCCAAAGTCTAAACTATGTAATCCTCCATGCTACACGTGTCTCTGATTAGGTCTAAAAATAAGCACTGATAAAATTCAACAATAATAAACAATAATTTAATGTTTAAAGTTTAAAGTTTTGCCATGTCCATTTCCTAGACTGCTGTGCCATACATAACAGTTGACCAGATGCTTAATTCACGTGTAATATCTATCCACACATTATCTTGCCAGTGGTAGCGTAACTTTCCAAAGTGTCGCATGTTAGTGTTTTTATTTGTCCATCAAATCACTACTATTACTACTAATAAATATCAGGTTCTACCGATCTGATGTTTTTGCTGACTGGCTTTCTTCTACTCCCGTGGACTATCTCAAGCCAACTCTGTTATTTCCACAGTTGAAACAGTGCTACCCTTTGTAAACACCATTGCATCTCGTTAAAAGCGTGCCTTCTGATGCAGGGGGTATTAGTGTTGCATTTATAACCCTACATACTTTGAGAAACACTAGTTTATCCCAAAGACAAATCATCTGTACAAGACAAAACAGGTATTATCCATAAGATATAGTGTGCAGACTATGAGAGTATACAGCCATGGACAAAAGTTTGGAATATATGATTTTACCAAATGCAGTTTTCACTCATATCGGGAAAAGGTTTCCATGGTTTCTTGTCTTGAAGTAGGGACAGAGGCGGCGCCACGGGGGGGGGGGGGTCGAGGGAGTGGGCGGCCACCGCTATTTTATTATTAAAATGACGGGAATTTTACTATTTTTCGAAAATGTCGCCGTCATATTCTTGTTGATTTTTCTAGTAAAAAAACAAATTGGCGGGCAAAAAATGCTTTTTGTCGTTGTCGGCCTCCCGCCCCCGCTTGTCGGACGCTGATCGGCTTGCATTTTGGCTAGTAAAGATGTTTGGCAGGTAAAATTTCCCCGACGGATTTCGCTCCTCCTAAAAATTTACCCTGGCACCGCCCAAGAGTGAAGCTCATTTGAACTTAGTAATGATGTGTTCTAGGTCGGTAATTGATGATTATTTGTAAGAAATCTGCACTTTAAAAAAAGGGTTACGCAAAGAAATAAAAATATTCCAAACCTTTGTCCAGGACTGTATAGTGGAAAAACAGGGAGATCACTAAAGGAAAGATTGAAGGAACGTAAAAGAGCCTTTAGACTCAATAATCCCAGCCTTTCTGCCATCGCTGAACATGCCTTTGACACTGGACATAATACTGATTGGGATGATGCCTAAATAAAGGTCAAAGAGGACATTTGGATTAAAAAGACTAAACCAGCACTCAATAGGATTCTGGATGCACACTGTCACTAATACAGTGCGTCTCAAAAAAATGTGCAAGAGAAAAGCGCCCTCTTTGGCACTTAGAAAATACTCCTTGTGACATGATGCTTACATCAATGTCAAGAGCATAGTCTTAGCTTTCAAATACCATTAATTCTAGTCAATTTGCTTGTTTTAATCTTGAGATATGTATGTTTGAAAACGAAAGGGCAAAATCACAATTGTGCCACTTTCACTGCAGTCCGTATGAAAGTGGCACAATTGTGATTTCACTCTTTTGTTGTTTACAACATATTTCGCGGATAAAACAAACAAATTGATTAAAACAAACGGCATTCAAAAGCTAAGATTATGCCCCTAACGTTGATGTAAGTGTCATGTCACAACAAATACTTCTCATTGCCAAAGAGGGCGCTATGTATGTACATAATATTTTGAGACATACTGCAGCATGTCTCAAAAAATGTACAAGTGAAAAGCGGCCTCTTTGACAGTTAGAAAATAGTGCTGTGATATGTGCTTACATCAACGTCAAGAACAAAATCTTAGCTTTCAAATACCGTTTGTTTCATTCAGTTTGCCTGTTTTAATCTCTATATATGTTAAATTAACAGCAAAAAGGGAAAACCACAATTGTGCCACTTTTATGGGAAAAGAGCTTGATGCTATCATTGACTGTAGTAGAAGTGGCACATTTGTGATTTTGCTTTTCGTTGTTAACTGAACATATCTCAGGATTAAAACAAGCAAACTGAACTGAACAAGCGGTATTTAAAAACTAAGATTATGCCCTTAATGGTGATGTAATCATTATGTCACATAAATGTTGTTCTTATTACCAAAGAGGGCGCTTTTGACTTGCACAATCATTTTTGAGACACACTGATTTTACTCTTTCGTGGTTAACTTAGCATATCTCAGGATTAAAACAAGCAAATTGAACAAAACAAACGGTATTTAAAAGCAGAGACTTTGACGTTGACGTTGATGTTGTCATCACGTCACAACAATATTTTCGCCAAAGAAGGCGCTTTTCACCGGCACAGTTTTTTGAGACACACTGTATATGCTCCAGCCTACCTGTGATCTCTAAACTGCAGGTAACTTTTAGCGGTTGAAATAATCCAGTTGGCATAAGAAAGTCTACAGGAGTTGAGAAAAGCTAGGCAGCAAAACATGAGGTTAGTAGCTAAATTTCATCTTGTATAATTCACCCCAATCGATAACAGTATCTATTATTATTTCTTATTTTTTTTACGACGTTACTCTTTAAAGGCATTGTATAACAATGTTTCCAGTTTCAAAAATCTGAGCTTCATGATTCCCCATGCTACCAGTGTCTCTAATACTGTCTAAAAATGAAGCCCTGAAAAAAATTGCAGTTTAAAACAATCACTAAGTGCTTTGAAAAAGTGAAAATCTTTGAGAGACCATTCCAGTTTTCCCCCATAGTCTGCTGTGTAGCAGAATTTCCTATCGGCTGAGAATAATTATTGTGCCAATTTGTATCTGCACATATTTTTACAAGTGACGGCATAACTGTCCGAACTTTTGTGTTTCAGGGTGTTTATTTGTCCATTCAGATATTGTCAGATATGTCAGATGGCAAAGTTCGACAATTTTTTAAACGGGTCTTAGACAATGTTAAATAGCGTCTTTGATATTGACAAAATCCTGGAAGTAAGATTTAATTCCAAGTTCAAATATCAGATACGTTCTGCAATACACCTATATACAGAGACCACCACGTGACGAAGCTACCCATCAGATAAAGGGCTCGCGCGATGCCGCTTGGTTCAGCGATCATGTCAGAACTCGATCAATACAACACGCATATCAACGCATTCTGGTTCAAGATTTTCTCTCTCTTTCAAATTACGGACATAAGTATCGAGAGTGGTGAATCATACTCTTAACCCCTACCGCCCTGAAACAAACTGACATTCCAGCAGAAGTGCTGTGGTGTGATTGGTGAGGCGCTTGCCTGATAATCTGAAGGTCTCGAGTTCGAGTCCACCGCCCGGCATTCATGTCATTTAGCAAGATACTTTAATCTGCTTTGTTGCTCTCCACCCAAGTGTATAAATGAATACCCAGCGGAAATCGAATGATTCCATTTATTGTGGCTGCCAAGTCTTGGCCGATCTCCGTTTGGAGTGGACGGGTGTCTGATAGACTTACAAGCATCCGCTGACCGGGGTACTAATAGTAGTGTGAAACGCTTAGAAATGATGTATTTTATATAGGGGCTATATAAATCGGAATTATTATCATTATTTCTTGTTTACATGTTTTAGCAAATTTTGATGTATATCAGGCTATAGGACACAAATCTAACCTCACTCACATTGTGTTAAATAGTTCCTATACATTTTCCATAAGCACAACTTCTACTTCGTATCACTGCAATATCATTAAAATGATACCTACATGGTTTGATGATCACGCCGATATGGTGCAAATAATTATTCATTTTCATTTGTATCACACACATTCCTTGAAATACACAGTTAGTGGAATTGTGCTCTCAAATTCACGCCACAATAGAAACACCGTCGGCTGACTTTCCATAGCGATCATTTTAATATTTCTAGAATCCAAACACTCTAGAATCACTTGACGGGTTTTTGAACTCATTATAAAAGTTTTACCTGTTTTTAGAATGTAAGTGCTTAATTTACAGTAAGCTGCCGTGCTTTAGATGGATTTCTTTTTTACAAACTTGTAAAGATTTTGTGGCCATAAATGTTAAATTGCATATTTGGGGAGGCGTCATGGCTTAGTGGATAAGACTTCTGCTTCGCGACCTACAGGTTCGTGGTTCGAGTCCACGCCGTGGCGGTTGTGTCCTTGGGTAAGGTACTTTATCTCCATTACCCATCCCTCGGATAGGACGTAAAGCGGGAGGTCCCGTGTTGAGACAGAAACACCTCAGCACGTAAAAGAACCCACGCACTTCATCGACAAGGGAAGGGTAAAAACGCGGTGTTGTGGTCACATATCTACATACATATCGGTTCATGGGGCTGGATGCCTACGAATAATAGTGATTCAGTTCGTTTTTCTAGTCCCTGTCATCTGTAATGATGGCAAATCAATAGTAATAATAACAATTTCTTTTGCAACGTAATTTCATGGTTTACTGGAATTTGCATAATAACCATTTGAACAGTATTTGTCTACAGTAGATAGGAACATAGTTTGGGGCAGACCAGACATCCTTTTAACTCTTTACGTGCCGAAGTTGTAAATATGCACCACCCAATGTATGCGATAATCAGAAGGTTTTCTTTAAGGTTAGATCAAAATATGTGAACGCGAAGTCCCCCCCCCCCAAAAAAATGTTATTACCCGCGGAATTGAGTCTAAGACTTCTTTTTGTAAAAAAAAATCTTCGTGGAAGATCCCCATTTTTCTCATTTTTTCTGACTTTGCGCGCTTCATAATGAAAGTGCGCTAGCTATAAATATCATTTAACGATTGAGTGTTTGTAGTGGGAAGTCTGAGGATTCTAAAAATGTAAAAATCAAATTTTATTGGCTAGGAGAAGGCCTGGCGGAATGGCAAAAGCCAACGCAGATAACACCATTTTCTCTCAGTATTCTCGCTGGCATTTAATAAATCGACGCAGTCATTGTGTTCGTGTGTGAATGTAACAATAGACACGTCTCCTACATACACCGTGCGGCGTGAGCATCAGTAGTGCATGACAGTGCCTATATACCTCGTATTTCTCTGGGCGCAATAGAGGGGCGTTTCTGTTGTTAAGAAAATTGGATACGCTCCAGTTTTAGAGAATCCCTGGCAGACTTGATCATAATTAATAACAGTGTTGTATCCCAGATTCCAGCAATCCCTATTGAGTGCTGGTTTATGTCTTTTTCAATCCAAATGACCTCTTTGACCTTTTTCTCGGCTAAGAGCTTGTTTTAAAGTCAGTTAATTTGTGCATCATCCCAATGCAATGTCATGTCGTGTAATCAAAGACACGTTCAGGACAATGCTGAAAGGCTAGGATGTATTGAGTCTAAAGGCTCTTTTAATCTGCCCTTTAGTGATCTCTCTGTTTCCTACAATATATCATAATCTCAGAGTCTGTACCTATATCTTATAGATAGTACATGTTCTATCTTGATAGCATGAAATGATTTGTCTTTGGATGAACTAAGTATGTAGGGTTATAAATTGCAACTCAACTACCCAGCCTGCTACAGATAGGCACGCTTTTAAACGAGATACAATGGGGGTTTACAAAGGGTAGCACTTGTTTCAACTGTGAAATAACAGAGTTGGCTTGAGATAGTCCACGGAGTAGAAGAAAGCCAGTCAGCAAAAAACATCAGATCGGTAGAACCTGATATTCTATTAGTAGTAATAGTAGTGATTTGATGGACAAATAAAACACTAACATCAACACTTGGAAAGCTTATCGCCCTGGCAAGATAATGTGTGGATATGATATTCACGTGAATTACTTGCCAAACTGTTACTTGTGACACGAGGTCTAGGGAATGGACATGGCTAAAGGATACTCAAAGATTATTCACTTTTTAAAGCATTAAGCGTATTGTTTTTTAAAGTCGATTTTTATCAGTGCTTATTTTTAGACCTAATCAGATACACGTGTAAGCATGGCGGATTACATAGTTCAGAGTCTGGAACAGTGAGGATTGTCAGAACAGACTTCAGAACAACATCAAGCTAGCGAAAATGTTGTCAGTGACATACTGTGAACAGCGAGAAAAGATATCACGTTGTATTGCCTATGGTAAAATCTCCCCTCCCCAGACGTGTTTTACATTTCTCATTAATTTCTCAAATAGGAGCGTTTCAGAGCGGATCTACAACACTCCTACAGACATAGACTACACACACACACACACAACACACACAACGTGTTGTGTGTGTGTGTGTGCGTGCGTAGCGTGCGTGCGTGCGTGGCGTGCGTGTGTGTGTGTGTGTGTGTTTTGTGTGTGTGTGTGTGTGTGTGTGTGTGTGTGTGGTGTGTGTGTGTGTGTGTGTGTGTGTGTGTGAGTGTGGCAGGAGGTACATTGTGGGTGTATGTTTACAGTATGAGGTTACATTGTGGTGTATTTTCGGCATTGTGGGGTACCCTCCCAGACTGAAACATTTTAAAACGTTTTAAAACAACACAGTGGCGTGCTAAAAGTGAACGCGTTTTGTTTTATTTTTTATTCCCCATAATGATGTGGTTATGTCTTTTGCGTGTTGGAGTGTCTATTGTATGTTTGCGGGCGTCGCAGGAGGTGGCGTGTATGTTTAAGTATGAGGTTACATTATGGCGTATTTCGGCATTGTGGGGTTAAAATCATACACTCACCATGTGTTTTGTATACCTACTTATGGAACACTGAACACTGCACATACAGGAACACCCCCACAATGTAGCTCTTGTCGGTAATGTGTGTGTGTGTGTGTGTGTGTGTGTGTGTGTGTGTGTGTGTGTGTGTGTGTGTGTGTGTGGTGTGTGTGATGGTGTGTTGTGTGTGTGTGTGCTGTGTGTGTGTGTGTGTGTGTGGTGTGTGTGTGTGTGTGTGTGTGTGTGTGTGGTGATGGGTGTGTGTGTGTGTGTGTTGTTTGTTGTTGTGTGTGTGTGTGGTGTGTGTGTGTGTGTGTGGTGTGTGTGTTGTGTGTGTGTGTGTGTGTGTGTGTGTGTGTGTGTGTGTGTGTGTGTGTTGTGTGTGTGATGGTGTGTGTGTGTGTGTTCTGTGTCTGTGTTGCAACACGTGAAAATATGGGTGCGTTGCGCAGGGAGATATTTTTTTATTCGTTGCCCAGTAATATTTGTTGTGTTTTTTTTTATTCTGATACATAACTTTCTTTTGTCATTTTACTAGTCACATTTCATGAATGTACTAAAACATTTATTTATATTGACAAATTACATCATTCAACGTTTAACCGTATTTTACGTAAATGCTATACAGTGTTTTAATTCTGTTTTATGGTTTAAAAGCTATTGAAAATTGTTGTGAAAACGTATTTCTTTTCTCTTAACAACCGCACAGTTGTTTATATCACCATTTTTCAAGCACAAAAAGCAGTTGTAACCGTGTCTAATGTTCTTAACGCTGTTGTGAATGTTATAATAATGTCAGAATGTCATCGTAATATTTTCAAATGTGTGATTATGTAA
>JZLH01S0029867.1:17235-27342 GCA_001188425.1 Eucidaris tribuloides
TAATTTGAAGCTTATTTCTTAAAAAAAAAAGGATTAGACCACAGATGAATTTTGGTGTATACTGGCAGTAATGTGCGCGCGTGCACACACACACACACACACACACACACACACACACACACACACACACACACACACACACACACACACACACACACACACACACACACACACACACACACACACACACACACACACACAACATTCTTGAATAGAGTGCACTGTTCATGTAAATTAAATATATTTTCATTTAAGGAACCTGTTTATAAGTAACATTTCTCAGCATTTTAATTAAGTCGCCTAACTACCAGATAGATAGTAAGATATTGGTCTTAATTCAGCCGACGATAATTTCACGTCTGTTACCGTGTTGTTCCAGTTAACACTGTGGGTGTTGATTGGCAATGTAAGATTTGACATTACCATTAACAAATACGTATTACACATGTACACTGCATGTACGTAGTTGACAAATAACTGACCATTATATATATGAAATTTGTAGCGGGGTTTTAGAAAGGAGAGAGTCATTATTCGATAACTGATCGATTACATTATTAGCAAAGAATATTTAGAGGATATTTCTGAAACATTATACGTATATGAGTTAAAACATAAGACGCGTAACCTGCTGCTGTTTTTGTCCAAATGTGAATATAATCATAAAATATGTACCGATCTGTAATACAGACAGGAATTGTTTTATTACATTAATCCACACATTTTGCAAATATCGTACGATGACATTTGCATAATATAATAATATTCAGATAAGCTTAAGAACATTATGTACACGTTCTGACACTGACTGTTTTGTGCTTGACAAAATGCTGATATAACAATGCTGTCCGGTTTAGAAGAAAAAAAATAACGTTCTCATAACAATTTTGCAATAAATTTTAAAGCAAAAAAAACAAACCAGAAATAAACATTGTAATATCTGAGCACTTCTGACCGGTAATCGAGGAAATAATAAGATTCTGAAAAACGGCTTGCAAATTCAGAATGTTCATAGTTGTCAGTTATAAGATATGCAATCTTTCTAGTATATATGGAGAATGTGACGAGTTAAATAGTCAATAGAAATGCTTGTAATCGGAATCAAACAGAACAACATGTAGTAACCAGGCAAAGAATAAAAAAAATTCTCTCCTGCGCAATCACCCATCATTTTCCACGTTGCTTCGCAACAACCAGACAACAAGACATCCAAGAACAGACCACAACCACACACCAGCCAACACAACCACACACAACAACCACACACAGCCCACGCCGCCACGAGTGGCCGCACCTAGCGCCACCACCCGCCCCCGCAATCACCACCACCTCGCACCGCACACACGCAGCACGCACAGCGACACAACACATCACACATACACACACCACACACGCACGCAACGCACGCACAAACGTGCCCCTTGTGTGCGCTTGTGTGTGTGTGCTGTGTGTGTGGTCGATCGACTAGTGCCCTGCTTCGACTGTGCTCTACACACGGAGAGTGAGACGGGATCCGGCTCCTAGGCTCCTCCCTCGCGCATCAATCGTGGGTCGTGTCGCGCGACATGGTGTGTCTATGTCTGTTATTATGAGCGTCTTGTAGCATGTAGATCCTCCTACTGAAACGTACCTAGTTTTCGAGAATTACCATGTCGAGTGAAAAATGTAATTTAAAAAACACGTTCTCTCGCCGATGGGCCTTAGCACCGATGATGCAGCGAGCCGAGATCTACCGATTAAAGCAACTAACATCGAACAACGTGATTATCTTCTCGCACGCCTGTTCACGGTTTAATAAAGTACACTACCAACATCTCGATATCGCTACGGTTGATGTCTCTCGTCTTGAAGTCAAACTCCGTTCTGACAATTACACAACTTTCAACGTCTCAAACTATGATCCTCACATGCTACACGTGTCTCTGATGTAGGATCTAAAAATAAGCAACTGATTAAATCAAACATAATAAACCAATAATATAATAGTTTAACAGTTGTAAATTTTTGCCTAGTCGTCATCTTCCTAACTGATGCTGCCATACAGCTAACAGCTAGATCGACCAGATGCTTAATTCACGTGTAATATTCTCTCCACACTTATCATTGCCAGCTTCAGTTAGCGTAACTTTGCCAAAGTGTTCGCCATGTCAGTGTTTTTATTTGTCCGATCAAAATCACTCTATTGACTATCTAATAAATATCAGATCTTACCAGATCTGAAGAGCGTTCTCGTTTGTGAGCCTGGCTTTCTTCTCTCCAGTAGGACGTATCTCACGCCAACTCGGTTATTTCCACAGTTGAACCACGTGCTACCTTTGTGTAAACAGCACATTGACATTCTCGCCTTTAAAAGTCGTGCCTTCTGTGCAGGGGTAATTGTGTTGATTTTGACAGTACCTACATACTTTGAGAAACATCTAGTTTATCCCAACGATACAAAAATCATCTGTAACAAGGACAAGAACACGTGCGGGTATTATCATAAGAAATATCAGTGGTTTGCAGACTAGTGAGAGCTATACAGCATGCCGACAAAAGTTATGGAATATATGATTTTACCACAATGCAGTTTTCACTCATTATCGGGGAGAAGGTTTCCATGAGTTTTTTGTCTTGAAGTAGGGACAGAGGCGGCGCACGGCGGGGGGGCGGGGTCAGGGAGGTGGCGGGCCACCCCGCTATTTTATTTATTAAATGACCGGGCGGGAATATTACTATTTTTTCCCAGGGCCGAAAAATGTGCCCTATCGTACCTCCGACACCCACGCCCCGACTCATATATCCGTGTGACGGCAAGCGTCATATCAGACCATCCGCATACAACCCTAAGCACCCTCCACTGCGACCACCCCCTCTCCACCAATCCCCCATCTGCCTCGTAGTACGACTCTTGTGCATTGCATGACTTTTTCGATAGTAAAAAAAGCAAGATTGCCGCGTGGCGAAAAATTGCCTTTTCTTGTCCGTTGTCGGCCTGCCGCCCCTGTCCTGTCGGCACGCCTTTGATCGGCTGATGCATTTTTGGCTAGTAAAGGTGTTTGGACAGGTAAAAATTTCCCCGCACGGAATTCGGCTCTCCTAAAATTTACCTGGCAACGACCCAAGAGTGAAGCTCATTTGAACTTTAGTAATGACTGCTGTTCTTAGGTCCGGTAATGCATGCATTATTTGTAGAATCTTGCACTTTAAAAAAGGGTTACGCAAAGAACATAATAAAAATATTCCAAACCTTTGTCAGGACTGAATATAGTGGGAAAAAACGGGAGATTCACTAAGAAAAATTTGAAGATACCGGACCTTTTTAAAAGAAGCTTTTAAGACCCTCGAATAATCCCGAGCCTTTCGTGCCATGCGTGAACATGCCTTTTGACACTGGACATAATCACTGCTTGGGATGATGACTAATAAAGGCAATAGAGGTAATTTGGATTAAAGCTACCAGTCAATTGGATTCTGGCTGCACACTGTCCAATAACAGTGCGTCTCAAAAAAATGTGACAAGAGAAAGCGCCCTCCTCTTTGGCATACAGAAAATACTCTCGCCGGCCTGTGACCATCGCTGAATACATCGAATGTCAGAGCAACGACGATCCTATAGTCTTTAAATACCATTACTTTTAAGCTCAATTATGCTTGTTTTTAATTTGATGATATGTATGGTATTGAAACGACAAGTGTGCAAATCACCAATGTGCATTTCATGTCGTGTCCGAGAAGGTCCCGATGAAACTGGCACATCACTGTTGTGATTTCACCTCTGTGTCTGTTTACAACCATATTTATCCGGTATAAAACAAACAAGCATTGATTAATAATCAATATCGGCGACGAATATCATCTCATTCAAAAAGAAGATATGCCGCCTAAACGTTGATGTAGAGTATTTCTTGTCACAAAAATAAACTTTCTGCCAAGAGAGGGCGCTATGTATGGTAATAATTTTTGAGACATACTGCAGACTGTCTCAAAAAAATGTCACAAGTGAAAGCGCTTCTTTTGACAGTTAGAAAAATAGTTGCTATGATATGTGTTATCATCACTCAAGAACAAAATCTCTAGTTTCAAATACCGTTTGTTCATCTCAGTTGTGCCTGTTTATAATCTTTATATATGTTAAATTTAACAGCAAAGGTGGAAAAACACAAATCTGTGCACTTTTATGGGAAAAGAGCTTGATGCTATCATTGATGTAGTTAGAAGCGTTGGAACATTCTTGGTTGATTTTGCTTTTGTTGTAACTGAACCATATTCCAGGATTTAAACACGCAATAGAATCTGAAACATAGCCGGTATTATAAACAACTAAGATTATGGCCTTATGGTGATGCTTAATATTATGATCAACGATACAATGTTCGTTCTTATTACCAAAGGGGCGCTTTATGACTTGACGCAATCATTTTTGAGACACACTGATTTTACTCTATTCGTGCTTTAAACTTCAGCATATCTCAGGATTAACAACAAGCAAATTGAAACAAAACAAACGGTATTTAAAGCAGAGCTTTGACGTTGACGTTGATGTTGTATCACGTTCCAACATATTTTCGCAAAGAAGGCGTTTTCGACCGCGACACTAGTTTTTTGAGGAACACTGCTATTATGCTCCAAGCCTACCCTGTGATCTCTAAATATAGCAAAGGTAACTTTTAAGCTCGTTGAAATACATGCCAGTTGGCATAAGAACAAGTCTAACAGGAGTGAGAAAAAGAAAAGCTACGCCGGCAGCAAAAATTGAGCGTTAGTAAGCTAAATTTCATTTTGCGTATAATTCACCCAATCGGATCAACAGTACTCTAATTATTATTTCTTATTTTTTTACGCCGTTACTCTTTACCAGCATTGCACGTATAACAATGTTTCCAGTTTTCAAAATCTGAGCTTCTGATTCCCTTGCTACCGTAATGTCTCTATACTGTTAAAATGAACCCTGAAAAACAATTGTTTAACAGTTTAAAACACAATCACTAAGTGCTTTGAAATGGAAATCTTTGACGAGACATTCAGTTTTCCCATAGTTGCTGTTGTAGCGAATTTTCTATCGGGGCTGAGGAATAATTATTGTGCCAATTTGTATCTGCACTTATTTTTACATCCCGTGACGGCATTAACTGTCCGAACTTTTGGTGTCCTTCAGCGGTGTTTTTTGTCCATTCAGGATATTGCAGATATCGTCAGAATCGGCACGAGTTCGACAATTTTTTAAACGGGTCTTAGACAATGTTAAATATGGTCTTTGATATTCGACAATCCTGGAGTAGATTTAATTCCAAGTTCAACAATATGAGATACGTTCTGCAATACACCTATATACAGAGACACACGTGGACGAAGTACCCATCAGATAAAGGGCTCGCGCTCGATGCCGGTTGTTAGCGATATGTCAGAATCGATCATACAACACGATATCAGCATGTCTGGTTCAGATTTCCTCTCTCTTTCAAATTACGGCATCAAGTATCGAGGTATGGTGAATTCTACTCTTAACCCTACCCTGCCATGAAACAAACTGAGATTTCCAGCAGAAAGTGGCATGATGGTGTGCATTTGGTGAGGCGCTTGCCCTGATATCTGAAGGTCTCGAGTTCGAGTCCACCGCGGCCACGGATTCATGCTCATTTAGCCATGTCTTTAATGCTGTTTGTGCTCTCACAAGTGTATAAATGAAAAACCCTGACGGAAATCGAATGTTCCATTTTTGTGGATGCAGTCGTTGTGCGATCTCGTTTGAGTGTGAACGAGTGTTGAATAGACTTACGCATCGCTTGACCGGGCATTCCAGCGTCCACGAGATATAATAGTTGTGTGAAACGCTTAGAATGAGTGTATTTTTATACGGGTTATAATCGGAATTGATTGATCATTATTTTTGTTTACCATGTTTTAGCAAATTTGTGATGGTATAACAGGCGTATTAGGACACATCTAACTCACTTCACATGGTGTAAATGAGTTCCTATACTTTTCATAGCACCAACTTCTACTTCGTATCCTGCAAGTATCATTTAAATGATACTAACATGGTGTTGATGATCACGCCGATATGGGCCAATTTATTCATTTTCATTTGTATCACACAAACAATTCCTTGAAATACACAGTTAGTGGAATTGTGCTTCTCAAATTACGCACAATAGAGACACCGGTCGGACCTGACTTTCATTAGCGATCATTGTTTAATATTTAGAATCCAAAACATCTCTAAGGAATCACTTGACGCGCGTTTTTGAACTCGCATTATAAAGTTTTACCTGTTTTTACGAATGTAATGTTGCTTATTTACAGTAGCTGCCGTTGCTTTAGTATGGATTTCTTTTTATTACAATTGTAAAGATTGTGGCCATAAATATTAAATTGACTATTTGGGGGAGGCTGTTTCATGGATTAGTGGATAGATTACTGCTTCGCGACTAAGGTTCGTGGTTCGGTCACGCCGTGGGGTTGTGTTCTTGGGTAAGGTAATTTATTCCATTCCATCCCTCGGATAGGCAGTTAAGCGGAGTGAGGTCCCGGCGGGCTCCGTTTGAGAACAGAAGACCATCGCCACGTAAAGAACCACGAACTTCATCGAATGGGGAAGGGTAAAACGCGGTAGTTTGGTCAATATCACATACATATGGTTCATGGGGGGTGTGGATATTTTGTTATTCGTTTTCTCGTCCTGTCATGTATGTTGCATTCAATATATAATAAAATTTTTTGGCACGTATTTTCTATGTTTATTGGATTTAATATTAACCACTTGAACAGTATTTCGTCGTACAGTGATGATGAGCGAAAATCTTTGGGGCAGACCAGAATTCCTCTTTAATCGTTTACGTGCAGAAGTTGTAAATATGCAACCGACCCAATGTATCATATTGTCATTGAGTAACTAATTTCTGATGAATGTAAAGAGTTAATACTAAGACAACGGAGAACAATGTGGATCGAAGGCACTTAGTAAGTGTTATTGGTGTTTTAACCTGAACATAGATATCTGGTTTCATTTTTGATCACGATTGGTGATTTTCTTTTTTCAAATCCTGGATACCAGACGATCGATCGCGATTAAATCTCACTTTATCAGCCTCAACTCGATATAAGTATTGCAAGTGTTATATTTAAGTTGTCTATGTATTCGATTTTCAATACTATTCTAGTTACGCGAAACGTTCGAGGAGTGAGTAGCATGAACATGCATAAACAACCAAACGGTCTATTCTATAAACTATGGAACGATGGGCATTTGGAATTTACTCAGGTTTTCTTTTAGATGTAGGCTTCAGTTTACTTTTAAAATCAGTCGACGTTGATTTTGTCAGGATTCGGCGGCGATGTGATAAATGAGACGAGCGGGGAATGAGCGGCCATTTACACTGCAGATATGTGGAACAAAGTTAAATGGCGTCCCTTCCAACATATAATGTATCATGTGCAAATGGATTACATTTCATTCACCATAAATGCTTACTCATGTTTGTCAAATCTGTCACCAAGCTTTATCTCTTTAATCAAATCCGGGTGCAGAGTAGTTGCAAATAATCATCAGCCACTTGAATAATAAACCCTTGCTAAACAGATCGTACAGACATGACTCTTATTGATAAACGTTATACAGTAATCATATTCAAATTTGTTATCCTAATTTCTAGGTTGCAATATAATTTATGTAAGTGCGGTCTCGAGGATATAAATGCGTCTAGATCGCCAATGGAGTGGCTGAAAATACTTCGATCTCATGTTCACGAAATAAAAGGCTAGTGTTAAAAGAATCAACATATGGCGACTGGCGGCCAAGATGAAGTATTTTGGTCGAATTGCGAATCTTTAACCGAAGACTGTGTCAGATAAATTCACTTCAGATAAATACTGGACTGCCAAAGGTCCAACTTTGTCAATAAGATGGTCAGCTTTGTTGAAAAAGCTAGTTAGTACGAGATGTTAATCTGTACAAAAGACGTCAGAAGAGTTAGCCGGTAAACACGACAACATTTGGGATGGCGAGGGTGCGAAAAGCATTTCTAAAACCTGGGGTTTTGGAAGAGTGGTCAAATGACATGGAAAAACTGCACCGCTTTGGGCAGTTTGGATTCAAAGATGAATTTATTAAGGGGGACTTTCACAAAACTGCTACAATCTGCCCGATAACAGGAGAATGCGAGTAACGAATCAAGATGATAAAGGAACACGATTTGCCCTTAATCGGTTCTGTAAAGATTAATTCTTGTAAGATGAGTCCGATTTTCTCGACTGTATGATTGTAGACGCGAATGAATGATAATTGGGGCTCTTCATTTAGCAAGGACAGTTTGGAAGTATTTCTGGCTGCGGATGAAATTGATAGAAGGGATTATAGGTAAAGCTATTACAAAGCTGTGAAGTAGCGTCGCCATATCACGTACGTGTCTGTGCGTTCGGTTGTTGTAAAGAAAATGACAGAACATGGCGACAGAAGGAAAAAAATCCCAAATATGTCAGGCAATTGTGATTGAGCCTACTTTGCGCCATATTTATTTCAAGTGAGTTTTATAGGTAGTAATGTCAGCAGCTTTTTTTGGCCATGATTGAAAGAACATGATCTTAAAAAAAGAGAATAAATACCTGACACAAAAGAGTAGATAAGGTGATGTGCCTCGGAGGTGGTGCGCTGTGCAAGGACAAAATAGACTAATCTTCACGCGAATTGAGTTGATTTTGTTCCGCTCTCCCTGTGTAATCAAATACCCGGTCAGATTTCGACACGTATGATCAAATATCGGTAAGATTGTAGCAACATTTTGTCCCTCGCATTTCGTTCATATTTCACTATTTGATAGTAGGGCAATTGTATTTGTGTTGTCGTACTGGCAGCAGTGGATGAAGCAAGCGTCGACAAAGCGGTTTTTCGCTCTATCGGATTATTACTCGCTAACCACTGGGCGAAGGACATCCTTGGATCGAAAGCAGCATCTTCGAGGGCAGGGGGTGCCGGGGCATGTCTCAGAATCGCTTATCTATGTTTTACGAAACAGAGGACGGGTTGGAGTTAGGGGGTGAGGGCAAAGGAGGCAATATTAGTGTTAGCTTGTGGTTTGTGGCAGAATTCGGCCGTGCGGTTGCTATATTGGCACGCTGGCTTCCTCCGGACCAACCGGGACATCATCGTAATTCATAGGAGGGCTGTAGATGACGGCGAGGCATCGGAAGCCGTGTACGGGGATCGACCTCTTGCGGGGGGTCATGTGGCGGTCAAAATGGCGCTTCATTTTTTAATTGTTCCATATGCCAGTAGTCCATCTCCGGCCGTGTTGCCTCAGGCTTGATCAACGCATACTAGGGTGGGGATTGACTACGGTCCGAAATTGTGCCGGAAACCTGTAAGAGACGAGGCAGGCTACGCAATTTTGCGATCGGAATGAAAGACTGAAGTTAGTTACAGGAAAAGTAGAAATAGAGGAGAGAAAGTGGTGAGGAGTGCAGTGAGAGTGAGCGCGGGATGTATGCGAGAAATAATACGAAGATAAATCAGCTTCGTTTTATACCTTCAGACAACTTGGAAGAGGGCAATTAAGCGTACGATCTCGGTGTAGAACTTTTTAGTGCGGGGACAGGGATGATAATAATGACAGATCTAATATACGGGCACAACTCGTCCCGTCCCACATCATTCAGGCTTACAGCTCGTTTATAGCGCTGCAAACTATCCGTGTCACGCTTGTACAGGGATAATCTGTCGACTCTATAGACACAGACACGTTGAGTGGAAGCACCACTCCGCTTGTGCGCGCAGCAGGGCCACGAGTGAAAGGGTGATAGCTCGCCCCCTTGGGAGATTTCACACCCAATACAGTAATCTCGAAGAAAAACAAACAAGCCTTTTCTCTTCGACTGTATACGTTTGTCTTCAACTTAAATAACGATATTGCTAGATTATCTTACATGCGCGATATTCTATTTTTCTTCTTGATTTTATTAGTTATCCCATTGACGACATATCTTGCAGTTTCTGTAATTTAGACAGGATCTATGCACACGATCGTTATTACGAAAATGCGCTTTGATGGCGACTTATCGGCGACGCTACAATTCAAAAAGACGATAATATAATCATAAATTCAACCATTCGATGTAGATCATTGATTCAAG
>JZLH01S0029867.1:41509-51726 GCA_001188425.1 Eucidaris tribuloides
TGGAGGTAGAAGAAGTCGAGGAGTGGTTGTACTCTGGAGGTAGAAGAAGTCGAGGAGTGGTTGTACTCTGTAGGTAGAAGAAGTCGGGGAGTGGTTGTTCTCTGGAGGTAGAAGAAGTCGGGGAGTGGTTGTACTCTGGAGGTAGAAAAAGTCGGAGAGTGGTTGTACTGTGGAGGTAGAAGAAGTCGGAGAGTGGATGCACTCTGGAGGTAGAAGAAGTCGGGGAGTGATTGTACTCTGGAGGTAGAAGAAGTCGAGGAGTGGTTGTACTCTGGAGGTAGAAGAAGTCGGGGAGTGGTTGTTCTCTGGAGGTAGAAGAAGTCGGGGAGTGGTTGTACTCTGGAGGTAGAAGAAGTCGGGGAGTGATTGTACTCTGGAGGTAGAAGAAGTCGGGGAGTGGTTGTACTCTGGAGGTAGAAGAAGTCGGGGAGTGGTTGTACTCTGGAGGTAGAAGAAGTCGAGGAGTGGTTGTACTCTGGAGGTAGAAGAAGTCGAGGAGTGGTTGTACTCTGGAGGTAGAAGAAGTCGAGGAGTGGTTGTAATCTGGAGGTAGAAGAAGTTGGGGAGTGGTTGTAATCTGGAGGTAGAAGAAGTCGGGGAGTGGTTGTAATCTGGAGGTAGAAGAGGTCGAGGAGTGGTTGTACTCTGGTGGTAGAAAAGGTCGGGGAGTGATTGTTCTCTGGAGGTAGAAGAAGTCGGAGAGTGGTTGTAATCTTGGGGTAGAAAAAGTCGGAGAGTGGTTCTATTCTGGAGGTAAAAAAATTGGAGAGTGGTTGTAATCTGGAGGTAGAAAAAGTCGGAGAGTGGTTCTATTCTGGAGGTAAAAAAATCGGAGAGTGGTTGTAATCTGGAGGTAGAAGAAGTCGGAGAGTGCTTGTACTCTGGAGGTAGAAGAAGTCGGAGAGTGGTTGCACTCTGGAGGTAGAAGAAGTCGGGGAGTGGTTGTACTCTGGAGGTAGAAGAAGTCGAGGAGTGGTTGTACTCTGGAGGTAGAAGAAGTCGGGGAGTGGTTGTACTCTGGTGGTAGAAAAAGTGGGAGAGTGGTTGTAATCTGGAGGTAGAAAAAGTGGGAGAGTGGTTGTAATCTGGAGGTAGAAAAAGTGGGAGAGTGGTTGTAATCTGGAGGTAGAAAAAGTGGGAGAGTGGTTGTAATCTGGAGGTAGAAAGAGTCGGAGAGTGCTTGTAATCTGGAGGTAGAAAAAGTCGGAGAGTGCTTGTACTCTGGAGGTAGAAGAAGTCGGAGAATGGTTGCACTCTGGAGGTAGAAGAAGCCCGGAGAAGAAGTCGGAGAGTGGTTGCACTCTGGTGGTATAGAAAAGGTCGCATGGTCTGGACCCGAGACTAGTCATGGCCGTAGTCCATGCACGTTTTCCACGTAGTTGTCTTTGCGTTGAAAGGAATATTTGGAAGTTATGGTGTTAAGGAGAACGGACACCTGAGGTAGACGAGAAGGAAGTACAGAAAGTGATATCGGTGTAATTCAATATGTTGCTATTTCACCAATTACTCCAATTTAAAGCGTCGCATATCCCCTGGCCATTAATTCTTCCTTTCTCTTGAAGGGGCGTGGCCGATGGGGGCTCGACTGATTTAACTCTCGTGTCAAATAAAGAAGGGCAAAACGAGAGAGAAAAACGGGAGACGGACGGGGCGGGAGAGAGAGAAAGGAGAGAGACATCATGAATATGCAGGATTCTGTTCTATTGGTTTAACTCGAGGGTTTTATTGGAAAGCTGCTGGAGCGAGGTACGCTAGACTCCTCGATATCAGAATAGGTTCTTTGCTACTTCTGTTCTATGGAGCATCAGACAGGCACGGGAACGATCGAAACAATACTATCGATATATCGTAATCGTTACTGAGATGACTACACCCGAGGTCTCCCAAGCGTTAATTTGAATTCGATATTGACATTATTATTTAAATGGAAATTCGCTGGTTTACAAGTGAACAAATACAAAGAATACTTCGTCATTTTAGAAACTTCCCATTAAAAACGTGACATATAAATAAACGGAAAAGAGATAAAAAGTATTAACAATACTCGTTAACCGGAAGTTAATTATCACATACTTAGTAACAGTTTACACATTCTTATAGAAATAAATCAAGCTTCCCCCACCACCCGCGTAATGTCATCATTATTTTACAAATCAATTTATTTAATCGAAATTTCTTCTCATGGATGACCAAATTCTTCACTTGCAATGAGAAAATGGTATCAATAGAGTTATTATACATCTATCAATTGTAAGACGCACCCCTCGACCCCCGGGAATGGTGCGTCATGGGTGGGTCATTTACCAACAAATAATGACGCAGGGTACCGTCATGGAAGCATTTGGTCCGTCACTGCTTGGTGAATGGGGTGCGTCAGTTTTATATACGTTTAAATAGGCCTAGGCACAGTCATTGTAAGAAAATGTGCGTCATGGTATATGAAAATCCGACTCACGTTAGACAAGTGACGCACCATTCCCGGGGGTCGAGGGGTGCGTCTTACAATTGATAGGTGTATTATAGAATTATCAAATTATTTTCAAATTCTATTTAAATAGAAGGTAACATTCAGTAATAGCTGCAGAGATTGTGTGTGTTTGTGTGTGTGCGTGTACGTTTGTGCAGTGTATAATTATATGTATGTTCAGAAAAGCCAAAATTAATAACGTTACAAATAGGTTCACGGTCTCTTTACCCGTTGGCAGTAGCTTTATGTTTTTTATTATCAATGTTGAGATTCGGACTGCCTAAAAGCTAGCTTCGAAGCTACCAGTTTAAATAAAAACCAATTTCTCACTAAAATATTAGATACGAGATTTAACCATCCCATTGCTGGGCAGTATCGATACTGAAATTTATATATCGATTTGCGATTATTAAATGATGAAAACTAGCGTGAACTTCAGGTTTATAAGCGGGAAGAATGAACAGGGAAATTATTAGCTATGTGCACATTATACTAGATTCCCACCTTTTAAAAGTCTTGCGCACCTAGCAATGGTATAACCATGCATCTCGTATGTATAGAATTAATGTCAGTAACATTACTATGGCCAATTTAATTGTGTACACTCTTAGAAAAAAAGGTGCTGATTTGAACCTCAACTCGTCCCGTATTTGGAACCTTTTAAAGTAAAAAAGGTTATAAATGGTTCTGTAGAACAATTGTTTGTTCTACCACGAACCTTTTGGGGTTCTTGATGGTATAAAGAACCCTATACAAAAATAGTAGGGTTCTTTTTACCATCGAGAACCCCTAAGGTTGTAAAATAAACCCCTAAAAGGTTCCTTGTACAACCAAAAATGGTTCTAAAGAACCATTTACAACCCGTTTTGCTTCTTTGAAAAACCTTAAAAGGTTCCAAATACGGGACAAGGAGAGGTTCTAATCAGCACCTTTTTTTTCTAAGAGTGTATGTTGATGTCTTGTTAATTCCAGATTAACCAAAAACAAAAGTATCACTAGCAGTGACATCATATATCAGAAATTCATCTATTAAATACTTACCTACGTCATAAACTGTCATTCTAGAACGCAAGACCACCAAAATATTGGCATCACTTTTTGTTTGTAAACTATATTTGCAATGGAATATCTGTGTTAATCTATATGTTGTAGCTGTGTATTTTTGTATGATTCTATGTTATATACATGCATGTAAACGAAACATATATCCTTGAAGGACAATAAAACATTGAATTTGAATTTGAATTTGAATTAACAACCATTGATCGCAGGTTGATTTAGGTTTCAACAAACATTGGAAACCGTACATTTCACAGACTCGTGAGAATTCATAAATTATCCTCGGAAAGTTTACGCACAGGGTCAAACATGATAATTAATGTCACTGACTACAGCAATTTGTAGCATTATCTCAATTCTACAGGGAAGGCAAAGTTTCAATTTGACTCCTTGAATTTGAAAGTGATGACCAAACTCGATGACAATTACTTCAACGCGTGAGGACGCTGTTCACATAGGCCTACAGCTGAATACGTAGGGAGCTACTGAAATACTGACGTATTTATTTTACAGTTAACGTGTGTGTGGATACGCTCTGTCTGAATGAAAATGTTGTCATCATTTCAGGCTAAATTCTCTCATACAAATGACAGTATTCAATAAGAGCACCATCAGAATAAATTATACCAAGTGTAACAAACGTAATTTTACGTAAGGTTGCAATCGCGAAAATAATAAGTTAGTAGAGTTAAACCCGTCCCGCTCTATACAGTGAAAAATTGGGCGACGCTCTGTTTCAATAACCCTAGGCAACATGTGGCTGACACGAGAAGGTTGACTACCAGGTTCGGCGCGAGGGGCTGGGGGGGGGGGGTGTCAGTTTCCTGGTAGTCCCATGCGTTTAACTCCCTGCACCCGAGCGCAAGGCTGGAGGCAATTGTATTAGGTATGACCCGACCCCGAGCTAGAACTCGCAGTCTCCCGGACGAGAGGCGGACGCTCTACCACTGAGCCAGCTCGCCGGTATTCTATCACACAAGTACCACTTTGATATTTACATACAACAATTAACTTCCCAACGAGTTCGGTTAAAGATTTATTAGTCATTGAACAGGTAGATACATGAGTATACAATAGCATCACGTATACGTGCCTATAACGCGAGCAGCCTATTTTGGAGACTGTAATAAAGGGAGTAAAGGGCGGAGTGGTTAGGGTTGGTCGCACCGATAGCAGTATACTGGTCGTTCGGGTTTCATCTGATTGATGAAGACTAAAAACCAATGAATTCCTTGCAAAAATACTTTAAAATTATACTTTAGTACAACGAGTACGTACTGAACACCTTCAAACTTTGCTTAATCTAATTAAAGTATGCCTTTCACTTCCAATAAAACTGAAATTCTTGTCGATAATTATAACAGATATTTGTTGCTCCCTCAAGAATTTGTATATCCTTTTCTTATTTCCCTGATCGCCACCAGCGCTGACAAGGGATTAGAGACAATATATAACATTGTGGAAGCCCCATTTAAAATTTGTCAAACTGTGCTGTCTGACATATCTGACAGTGTTTGAATGGACAAACACCCTAGAACACAAAACATCAGACAGTTATGTTGTCACTTGTAAAATATCGGCATATGAATTATTGTCAGCTGACGAAATTCTACAACACAGTAGTTTGTAGGAGAAAACTAGAATGGTCACTCAAAATTTGTCACTTTTTAAAAGCACATAATTATTGTTTTGAACTACATTTTTTTTAAAACGGGAAACCTTGTTATACGATGCCTTTAATTCTGGTATATATAACTTTCCTACTTCTTCAACAAAATAATTGCTTCTACTAGAATTACCGCTGCTGCTGAAACTAATTCTCTTCCTCCTGCTGCTAATACTGATATTACTGTTACCACTACTACAACAACAACAACAACTACTACTACTACTATTACTACTACTACTACTACTACTACTACTACTACTACTACTACTACTACTACTACTACTGCCTCTACAACGACTACTACTACTACTACTACTACTACTACTACTTCTACTACTACTACTTCTACTACTATTTCTACTATTACTATTACTTCTACTATTACTTCTACTATTACTTCTACTACTACTACTTTTACTACTTCTACCACTACTACTTCTACAACACTTACTACTACTACTACTACTACTACTACTACTACTACTACTACTACTACTACTACTACTACTACTACTTTCTAACTACAATTGCTACTACTATGCTACTATTATTACCTACCACTAAACTTCTTTCTTCACTTCCGCTTCTTCGTTCTTCTTCTTCTTCTTCTTCTTCTTTCCTAGTTCTTCTTTGTCTTCTTTCTTCTTCTCTTCTTCTTACTTCTTCTTCTTCTTCTTCTTTTCTTCGTTCTATCTCTTCTTCCTTCCTTCTTCTCTTCTATCTTCTTCTTCTTGTTTCTTCGTATAACTACTACTGCTACTACTATATAATATAACGTGTCACAGATTATAATTGGCTACGGTAATGACACGTGCAACTTTGTATACATATACGTAATAATCATTAAGTAGTATGTGCATATATGTGTATGTGTGTGTCTGTGTTCGTGTAATGGAAATAATGTCTTATCTACGTGTAGCAATTCATTCAAATATGAAATTATAAAGAAAAAGCAGACGTGTACTTATCACGAAACCCTACCAAATAAAAATCTGATCTAGATAACATCAGTGAATGACTTCGCACATCAATTAAAAGTGGACAGCAGTTAGTTCGCACTTCGTATTTGCTCAATCTTTGCGAACAATGTCGGCTCGATGTAAACAATATTGTAATCAATAAAGATGAAAACAAATGATAGCAGTGCAATTATTGAGTCGACCATTTGCCTTTGTTCATTGCCTTTGACTCGGGAGCAGTGCCCGTACGTACACAAATAATGTCGTTACCTAGCGGAATAGTACTAAATATTTTTTATTGCGGTTTTTTTTTTTAATCATCACTAATGTCCATTTCACCGAAAGCACGAGTGAGTCTGAAATATCAAAAGATGGAAAACAAAGAGAAACATGCCCCCTTGTCAAGGCATACCCCTCCCTACCTCAGAGAACCGGACCTCGGTGAAGGTCAATCGCCTGTGGAGGGCGATGATTATCTGAAATGGCCTTTTGACAATGAAGAAACAAGCAGCGAAACAGCGAAATCAAACCAGTGGCTAGATACCATCGTCGGGCCCGACTCGGGACCTTATTAAACTACCTTGATTGACTCTGTCTAATTAAGACTCGTCCGATTGGCCGTCCCCCACCCACAACGGTGTGCACACAGTTTTCCCGGGTTATGTTACCGGGTTGTCGCTTATAGGCACGTCAGAAGATCTTCACTTTGACGGGCTTGATGTCGCTATTGGTTTTTAGGGGAAAAAACCCACCTTTTTAATATATAAGCTGATGGATTGGCGTTTTTGTCTCGTATACCAAAAGGAACCATATATCTTGCGTAGTGGAAGGCTTTAAAAACATAACAGAGAGAAAGAGAGATAGAATTAGAAACGGGTCTCTGAAACAGCAATTTAACATCTACGGACGATGTGTCGTTATAGGTCAATACCTTGTGAATTGAACTAGAGATTGTCTTTATGTTTTTTTTCTTAAAATTCCATACAGATACACAAATAAAATACACCTTTTATGACTGCAATTTTTTGTGATGTTGTTGAAAGTTACTTTATACTTTCATTGGCAATTTCAGCATTGGTAAAATCAGATGTATTATGCTTAAGAAAATACAATATAGGGACTCACATTCGGCTGTGCAATAACGGAAGGAATGTGATAAACCGTATACGAAATAAAGTGTGTATGTATACAGAATGAAACAGGCAACAGATAAATAGTGATACAAATAGCAACAGGCAAAAATTAATTAAATATAAGTTGTGATATTGTGAGATGACCTCCCACGAAAAAAGAGAAAAACAGAGAAGCAGGCACTTGTTGTCCAGCTAACCCCACAAATAAACACGCACACACACAAACAAACACACACACAAATACAGAAACAAACACACATCTGAGAGTTGATTTTTTTTACAGCTGCCTATCAAAGACCTGCATGTCGATTCTTAACATTACATAACTTAATGTAATATGAAATTGCATATTGTCTCATTATTATGCACTCAATATCAGTGATGTTTCGTTTTATTAAGCATAATGACACGAATTCAACATGGATTATTACCAACAGAAATTTTATTGTTAACTCTTAACTTGCCGAAGTTGCAGATCTGCACCAAATAATACACATAAAGTCCATAAAGTTTCAAATTCTCTGGCATGTTAAGAGTTAATTTCAGTATTCCAGCAGATGTACACTTAAAGACATTATGTAACATTTTGAAAGCACCATTTTAATAATTGTCAAACTTTGCTGACATATCTGAAAGTGTTTGAATGGCCAATAAACACCGTAGAACACAAAACTTCAGACAGTTATGTTATCACTCGTAAAGTATGTACAGATTAAAATCGGCACATGAATTATTGTCAGCTGATGAATCTTCTGCAACAAAGCAGTCTATTGGGAAAAAACTGGAATAGTGGAATAGTCGCTTAATGATTTTCACTATGTAAAAGCACATAATAATCGTTTTGAACTGCAATGTTTTCAGGGCTTCATTTTTAGATCTTATCAGAGACACTGGTAATAAAAAGGAATCACGTAGCTTAGCTATTTTAAAACTGGAAACATTGATATGCGATGCCTTTAAGCCGTTGTCGCATTATCTCATTAGATAGATTCAAATTGCGATAGTCAACAGGGGTCATTTGCTGTAAGCTTTCTCAATGCACTCTTTTAGGGAAAATTCTCCCTGGTTTTGTGTATTAATCAAAAAGGCTACGCCTTAAACTTTGGTTTCCCTTCGGGTATATATAATTTATGTTATTTCCCCGTTTAATCATGCTCTTTTTCAATAATTGTATCACTGGCCCTCTAGATTTTTTTTATATTGATACCACACGGGTTCACTTTATTACCATTATCTTCAAATTATGCATACATATAAATCATGAAATAAACATTACAGACAAAAATACAAATACATTATAACGAATTAAATGAGAGTATTCATTCTTGTTGTTTTCCAAATACATTTTTCTTAATCTTATTTACTTTAATCTCATATATTCTCTGTATTACCGATTTAAACATATATTCATAAAATCCCTGTTAACTGGTTTTCTGTTCATACCTACAAATAAATGTACACTATAAATTGAAAATAGTGCATAATTAATGAGTAAGTTGATAATCCAGTTTTCATTTCCAAACATAAACCCGAAAACAATAAACTGACTTTATAAATCAAATGAGTTCAAGGAAACAGTTCGAATTAATTATTCAACATATTTCCAAAACAACTGAACTTCAAAACATTCAAGAAAAACGTGAGCAATATTGCCGGTTATCTGACAGTAAGGACATAAGTTGTTTTCAGTGATATTCCATTTAAACAAATTATCATCATCACTGGCCCGCTAGATATTTTGGAATTCCTTCAATTGGACACAATTGTAGATCCATGATATTGACCTCATTTCCTATGACCTGTTCCCTATACACTGCACTCCTCCGTGATCAAAACCGGAAGAGCGAAAGCGCGACGAGTACTATATGCACTTTAGTATCTGTTGTGACAAATCATTATTGTCATTTTTTTTACGATATCCCTGAAGAAAAGGAAAACATTTTGTTGTCCCCGCCTGAGATTTGAACAGTGTATACACTGACGAATAAGAAACCATGGGGAAAAGACCATAGAAGAAGAAAAAAAAAATGATGATCAGATAATTTGGGATATGTATGATTTGTCTCCTTTGGCGGGCTTGATTAAATATGGACATCGTCGTGTCAGGGACTCGCAGAAAAACTAGAAGTAAGGATTAACTGGTCAGAACGTGGAAGCGACAGACTTTAAGTACACCAGCGGCAAGCCTTTGATGTGGCAGTGAGCACGGAGCGGAGATGCAGTCCGCATGCTAACGACTGGCCATGCGGGAACACGCGGTGAACCATCGAGGAGCGGCTCGGGCTACCCGCCACGATCATCGGGCTAAAATCGAGATTGAACGCACAGATACCGATAATATTTGCAGAAGTTCTTCAGATCCGGAGCTCTCTTCCGTTTTAACATCTCCTTAAGAATTTGTTCGCCATTATATACCTTTCCTTTCGTCTTATTTCCTCCTTTTAATGCTAGACTGAGATCAGTGAGGGAGTGTAAGAGAGATAGAGAGAGAGAGAAAGGATTTCGCCTTGATTTCCATCACTCTAAAACGCGCGGAATGTTCAAAAAGAGTTTTAAAAAGTGGAAATAGCGAAGGTAGATGCATGGACAAGCCGTAAAGCTAGGGATTAGCGGTGCGGGCAAAAAGGGACGAGTATTTGGCTAGTGTTACAATGAAACTAAGAACCAGTCGGCCGCGGTTTGCCTTTCCCGCTCATTTGGAGAGAAGTGGGTGGAAAGGAAGCTCTGGAGAGGGCTTTGCGAGATTTTATGTCACCATGACGACGGTTTACCTTTTATTCGCTTTCCGCCTGTAATTGTCTCCTCAGTACTTCGGCAACATGCATCTACACTGACACACGCACACACACACACACACACACACACACACACACACACACACACACACACACACACACACACACACACACACACACACACACACACACACA
>JZLH01S0029889.1:0-17384 GCA_001188425.1 Eucidaris tribuloides
GCATAACTGTTGGTGAACAGCCTTTTCAAGTATCTTTGAAATAGTGGGTGGCACAGAAATAGGTCGATAATTGCTTAAATCCATTCTGTTTCCACCTTTGTGGACAGGAGTTATTTTGGCAATCATAAACTCATTTGGAAGACAACCGTTTTTAAATGAACAATTGAAAAGCACTGTTAACGTGCTGGCTATGAATGGAGCTGCAAGTTTATGCAACCTTGGATGCAGGTCATCAATACCAACAGCTTTTGACGAGTCGAGCTTAATTCGTTCAACACAAAAGATTCATCAAGCTCCGTAAACTTGAATATACTTTCCACATGAGGCATTGTCCCCAATGCGTGTATGTTAAGAGCTTGAGTGCCATTAGTACCAAGCACTTTGGTCAATACGTTATTAAAATTTTCGTCAAACATTTCAGCAACTTTTTCTTTTTCATCTATTACTTCATCATTTAACAGGATTTTATAATCAGAATTTGATTCTTTTTGTGATAACAACTGTTTTAATACCCTCCATGACTTCTTCATGTCACCACTGTTCACCTCACACAAGTTTTTATAATACTTCTTTTTAAGTTTCTTATTCATAACATTCGCAGTATTTCAAAGCTTTCTGTAGCTTTCCCAGTACTCCGGAGACTTACACCTATCAAACTTACGCTTAAAGTAATCCCGATCTCTCACAATCCTCAAATATTCATCAGTGATCCAAGGTGACCCTCGAGTCTTTTTTTCTTGCAGTGATTTTGGGGACGTGGCGATCGCACACTTCTTTAAATTTACATTTGAAAATATACCACATCCGTTCAACACTTTCTTCATTTGAAGGAATGTTACTCCAATCAATATTACTAATATCCTCTTTAAACGAGTCTTCATTGAAGTTCCAAAATGAACGGTATGTAGTAACTGAACATTGTGACGGGGGAGGCTTTTCTCTCAAAATAAGATAAACTAGTGAGTGGTCACAAATTCCCATAGACTGTACTCCACATCTCAGATTAGTTGACACCAGAATCAAGTCAATTAGAGTTTGACTACTTGGTGTAATTCTTGTAGGATTTCTAATGAGCTGAGACAGTTGCATGTTATCACACAGATCCGATACCTGTTTTGATAAGTTGTTTTTCGTAAGCATGTTGCAATTGAAGTCACCTAGGATTAAAATATCTTTTGACAGAGTACAAACATTTTCCAAATTTGCGATTAAAAAACGAATTTCCACTATTTGGTTGGCGATACACAATACCAAGTAGCTTAGAGGTGTGATTGGGTAGTTTTATTTCTAGCCACATCAGTTCTAACTCATTCTCTTCGAGATCAAACCTTCTATGTATATAAGATAGCTGATCTAATTTTTAATTTTCCATTACAAAAAATACGAAATAAACTGTTCTACGTCCGCACCCCAGGGCGAAACCTTGACGCTGCTGGCTACAATTATAGCTTCTACTATCTTATACTACTGAATCGAAGCAAATGACGGAAGTATACCTTTAAAAGCGATTATCACGTCAATTTGTATCATAGTATTAATATACTTTTACCAAGCCAAGTTTCTGGATAGACAGTATTTCATATGGATTATGTTTCAAAAACAATTTCAAATCATCAATTTTGGTTTGCTCAAGCTTCTTACGTTTAATAATGTGAAATTTTTACACTTTGGCTTTTCGAAAATTGTCAAATGAAAGATCTTTTGTCATTATTACTTGATTTTATTGATGCAGCATCATTAATTGTATACTTGTATCAGCAAAATGTTCATGAGCATCCCAAAAGGGCATTTCCATAGAAGACATTTGGAAGCATTGCCAATTTCACAAAACTGATGATTTAAGTCAATAAACTGTCCTTGGAGATACCCTCCACATTTTATATGTATGCCAATTGCTCACATGTAGTACAAAGTAACGCTTTATGATTACACTTTACAGATTTCTGACAAATACGACAAGGAAAATCTATGACCATATGTCCCAAAAATATACCATAAAATAAAATAAAAATGGCAAAACAAGTTAAATCAATAATTTGTTTCTTCAAAAATAGTTTAAAAGGTTGTCGAATGATTAAATTATATGCTCTAATACAACATGAATGCAGGCAAAATTGCAAAACAAATTATATTTCTGCGTTAATAAACATGGTGTTTCTTCTGGTGAAATTTTGTAAGAGTAAGAGTATTGCAGATCAGTCATTATCAATTGGCTATTATGACGTGTAAGCAACCATAAATGGGAATTAGAAGATCCAATTATGCACGAATCGATAGTGGTATTTGTAATTTTGTGGCATTTTCAAAACTGTCAAGCATGCACAGCCAATAGTGTTGTATGGTAACATTTTTTGTGAAAACAATGTGTCTGTCCAATACACAGCACTAATCTGGAAATGCATGTTTATAACTTAGAATCTTCGTACTATTATTGCAAGTCATCTCGAGAAGAGATACACGTAGATGTCGTTTCATACACAGTAATACTGTTTTCGCAATTAATTTAATCATTAACAATACGTAGGCATTTTTATCTTACTATACTAGCATACGTTAAAAGAATTAAGGTTGATGGTAAAAAAAATAACAGAGATTAACAAAGGGGTAAGTACACTTAGTCAAACTTGTCTAGAGGATAGTAATCCATGGGGTAGTTTTGTCCGGGCTACTTGGCCTACGCGACAGGTGTTCTTAGAAGGAATCACTTAAGCGTATTGTCTGGGACGTAGTTGTCTGGATAGTTAAATGTGGAACAGTTGTCCAGGAGGTAGTAATACCTCGGTACATGTCCGGAGTTTTTGTCCATGGGTACTTTGTTCAACGTGCTTGACGGGGGCAGTTGTTCCGGGAATACTTGGCTAGGGCTGTTGTCCTAACATGGTTACAATAGGAGTACTTGTCTGAAAGAATAATCATCTTGTGGGTAGATTATACGAAGAGTAATTGACAAGGGGGTATTTACCTGGTGGTACTTAAATAGGGTACTTATCGGGTGGTAATTCTTCCTGCAGGCAGTTGTCGTGATACTTTTCTTGGTTACTTGTCCGGGTTTTAGTATTTCTAGAGGGCGATTGCCCTAGGGTATTTTCTTGTACTTGTCGAGGTAGTTGTCCTTGAGGGTTGTGGCCCTCGTGGATTGTTTTCCTGAGAGTACGTGGTCCAGGGGGTATTTTGTCCAGAAGGGTTTTGCCCCGAAGCGATTGCTGCTGAGGGTCAACCATCCCTAAGAAAAGTAATTGTCCTGGAGTGTAACGCTTAATAGGGAGGTTGCATAGGGACCGGGTGGTGTTCTGGAGTTAGTTGTCCTGGACGGTAGTTATCCTAGAGGTTTGCCCTATGTTGGGTATTTCTTTAGGTGTTAGATGTCCTAAAATCAAATGAAACCCTGTATTTTCTATTTGAGCATCGTACATTTCTGTTTCAATAGTTGAACTTCTTGAAGCTGTGGGCATATAGAATGACATAAAAACAAATTATATAATAACTAATGGAGATGGAAACATTTGTCACACACAACAAGTTTCCAAGGAAACGGGTTATATATATTTTATCTTTAATATTATTTCTTGAAAAGGCAGAAATGCGATTTTCCAATAAAGGACATTACCAGAAATGTGTTTTAACATGTCGACAAGTTGTCGTAATGAATAAATGTTGATATCGTACAAGAATCTAGGACTCGCGTGTTTCGGAATATTGAATTAGAACGATGGGTTTACTGGGGATTACTAGAGTTACCAGTCACACAAAATAATGCCTCATGTTACCAGTTTCAACCTAAGTGCGTCCACGTCGAATTTGGAACTTTTCTCGAACACAGCATTTATAATTTGTAAGGAAGATGCAAATTGGGTTTGAAATGCTGGAAATGCATTCGACATCCAAAATGCGCTGAACTCATTTACTACCGAAATTGATTAATCAACATCAGCAGATTTGCTACCACTTATCTTACTTTAAAAAATGCAGCCAAATTACATAAGCAAGTAGGGAATATCGCCTATTAGGCATTACTTTCCTACAGGCAAGTGTACAACCTCGGACAAAGAATTGCATAATTTTAAAAACGTAGATTTAACGCCATTTGCAATCGTGTTATTCATATATGACAGGTACATACGCGTGCAGTACATAATTATGCTGAAAACGGTCTGAAAACGTTGTTTATACACAGTAAGAGAAATCTTATTGAATGAATGTACACTTGCTTACGTAGAACCAGATACGATTAATACAGGCTGAGATGCTAATATACGACTTCCAGTAAAGGCCGTATCCCGAAGTGAAAGAAGGGCCGATTCGTAGATTCCTAAGCTGATTTGTACCTCATTACCTGCCTGATAGGTCATACCATCATAGGTAACTGATGTCTTAGGATAAACCACGACCTGGGTAGTTTGGCTAGCGGCAGATATAAGAATGTGTCCCGGGCAAGCAGTACCATAATTATACCGCACAACGGGGAAGTATTCGAGACCAATGTTGTCGGCTGGAATCACTGCATATGAATCCATTGTGTAAGTACGTGCATTTCTGGCCACGACATTCACAGGTTGCTCTGATACTACCCGCACAGTTAAATGGAACAACCCTGAAGAAGTAGCTATCTTTACGGCCGCATCGAAACCGTTATAGAAGTATTTGTCAGGTAATGGTGGCACGTGAACGTCTTTTCTGATTCCCAATAATGGTTGCGAGATAACGGCCCGTGAACCTCCTTCGGCAGCTGTGAATATTGTGATACTTGCTCTGTTGTCAGCATCATTATTGCGATAGAATCCAAAAACAAATTTTGCCTTATATAGATCTAAATTTACACGGAACATGATGCCAAAAAATGAAGATTGTACCTATAGGTTTTAAGTACTGCGTGGGTGTATAAAGGGTGGTCGTGAGGGTCTTATGATCCCTCCCCCCTGCCATCCCCCAAGAGAATAAAATATTATTGATGATGGTGATGATGATGATAATAATAATAATAATGATAAAAAGAATAATAATAATAAGAATAATAAGAATAATAATAATTATAATAATAATAATAATAATAATAATGATAAAGATAATAATAGTGAAAATAATAATAATAAGTATGTAAACAGAAAATAAAAGGGGCAAATTTTTCTTCGTTTTTAAGGTGTTTGTTATTTCGTTTAACTATGAAAAAGGTCAAAAGATCCTGATTTTCACCCACCCGGGGTTGTCATTTTAAGCACATCTTGATGTTGTTTCATTGTACAAAGGTCCCAAAATTTTGATCACATCCCGTAGGAAAAAAAAAGTATAGATACACCCCTGTACTGCTTCTTTGTATGGGTATGGTATGATAGAAACTTCTTTACAAAAACAACAAAAATAGATTTAAAAAGTGCAATATTGTTAGCATGTAACACTATGAAACAATGTACAAACATTTTCAATCAACAAAACGAACAGCTATCAACGACGTAACTGGAGGATTTATAATTTTCACTTTTCTACTGTGAGTGTGAACTAATTGGTAATTTATAAGATGTCTTCGCGTAGCCAAGTAAATACCTCATTCAATGTATCTTTGAAATCAAACGCAGACCCCAGTCTTGTATTTCGTTAGTGTAAAACAAAAATAAATAACGTCCTTTGAAAATGTGTAATATCTCAGCATTGCCATCGACCTACAAATTACCTACCTGATTAACGCTCTTATCATGTCAATAAAATTTTGCAGTCTCTTCACAGATTTTCGTGAAATAATTCAACTGAGGTATTAATTGAATTCAAATTTAACTTCCAGATTCTTCCTGTAAATTGTACATTTAAAAACTAAGTATAATTCACCTAAAGGAAAATATTTAGGCGCAATCTGGCGTTTTAACCTAAATAACAACGGCAGAATACTGCATGTAATTCAAATTCCACAAACATCTATAGGTACAATCTTAAAAAAGTACAAGAAACAATATTTCAATAACTTACTTGCAACAGGACATGGGCCTAATTGTGTCCTTTTATTATTATTATTATTTATTTTTTTTTAGAACGGCGTGGCTGGATTTGCTGGTGGAAGATTACAAGAACATGTCCATTGCAATCATATCGTACAACGGGGAAGTCTTCCGGACCAAGATCACCTAAAACGAATCCATGTTCTCAGCACGTTCACGACACTTACTTGTTGTTCCAATACTATCCGTATACACTCCCACATAACAACCGAGCAGACGTATTTGAGGTCATATAATAGAAAACGGTGGCACGGCAGGCCTGAACTATTTGTGTAATAAAGGGTGTGAGATAACATCTCGTGTACCACCTTTGGCAGCTGAAAATATTGTGATAATCGCTGCTTTTTAGCAGCATAATTACCATTGGAACCAAAGACAATGCTTGTCCCACTTTGACAGAGATAGAAGTAGACATACATAAATCTCAAAACACAATACCGGAACATTGTACAACATTTAATACAACTACGCTGCCCTGTCTACCCAGTTGCTTCCGATATAGCTTGTCTTCATGTCAAAGTAAATATGCCATCCGGTCGCAGGAAATCACTGGGCAATAGTATTAAGTAGTGAAGTATGAATGTATTAGTACCAGCACAGACTAAGAACCAGACATGATTGATACAGGCTGATATGCTACAATACGACTTCCAGTAAAGGTTATGTCTTCAATTGAAAAAAGAGATGACTCGTAGCTTCCTAAGCTGATCCTAACTCCACTGCCTGTCTCATCAGTTACACCACCATATGTAATTGTTATCTTGGGATAAACCACGACATGGGTGGATTGGCTGGTCGCAGATATAGGAACATATCCCGGATAACCATTAAGATTAAATCGCACAACAGAAAAGTATTCTAAACCAAGGCAGTCGACTGGAATCACTGCATATGAATCCATTACGTGAGTTTGTTCATTTCTGGCCACAACCTTCACAGCTTGCTGGGATATCACCCACACAGTTTATTGAAGAGTCTCTGAAGAAGTAGCTACCGTTGAGGTTGTATCGAAACCGTTATAGAACTACTTCTCTGGCAACGGTAACACTTCAACGTTGATTCTAGTACCCAAGAATGGTTGCGAGAGAACGGTCCGTGAACTTTCTCGGCAGCTGTGAATATCGTGATATAGTTGTGAGCATCAGTATTGCGGTAGAATCCAAAAGGAAATTCTGTCCCTCATTGCTATGAATCTAAACTGAAGCAGGATACCGATAAGGGAATATGCTACATACAGGTTTCATGTCGGTATGACGCCAACTCCTTTACAATATATAACAAAACGGAGAAAAGGAAATGCTATACTGCTAGCATTCCATTTGCGGTTCCCAGACATAGATCCTTCATCCGGAAAGACTATAACGGGGCTGTTATGCGCAAATGCCAACAATACAGAACAAGGTTTAACAGAAACAAGGTTAATTCGGGCAGGCGGAAGAGTGGGAGATGCCAAAAAAAAACATTGAGGCTGTCAGGAGACAACTGGAGGGCCATCCAAGGACCACAACTACGCGCCGCAATGGTTTAGAGATAAGGCCAACAGCTTAATTTGCACGATTGAATCTCAACATGTATCCTTACAAAGTGCATGGGCGTCATCAACTGCTGGAGAGGGATTTCCAGAGGAGGCTCAACCTTTCCAGGTGGCTCCTGGGCAGGATTGAGGGTAATGCCAATTTCCTGCAAGCCTTGATGTTGGAGACGAAGCCGCATTTAGCAAGGACGAGAGAGTGAACACCCACAATGTCGTAGAGTACGCGACAGCAGGACATCCACCAGAGTTCAATTACGACGTAAACATAAGTAAACAAAAATAGAGTGTGTGGGCTGGCCTGTGTGGAAGTGGCCAAATAATTGGGTCATTCTTCTTTAACAGAAACATGAATGTTGGCATGTACTTATACTTCATCAATGAGGAAATTGTGCCCCAGCTGGAAGAAAACTTTGACAGACAGGATCGAGGAATGTTCCGGCACCACTGGTGGGTACAGGATTGTGCTCCAGCTCACCGTCTTCGACCTGTCAGTGAGAGGCTGGTAGAGCTATTTGGCCAACGCATAATAGCATAATCTTCTGACTTGACACGCTGTGACTATTCCTATGGGGATATCTAAAGAGCAGGGTATAAAAATCCCCGCCACCAGATCTGGATGATTTGCAGGCGCGTATTCGGCATGAGATCGGTGTTCTTCGCCATGATCCCGCAATGGTTAGAAGAGCAGTGCAATATATGCAGCGTGGTGTACAGTTTTGTGCCGACGGAAAGGTGGACACGTCGAAGGTGTTGGTACATAAAAGGTAAGGGCTGAATGATGTGCTCACCAGAGATTGCATCCAGACAGTGGATATGTAAATTACAGTCACTCGCAAAATGTTAACAATTTTGACAATTAAAATGTTAATATTTCATTAAACCTTGGTGCGAAAAACAAACAAACGATGAAACCCAAAACTTACAGAAAAGTTGATTTTGTACCTTACAAACCAAAAACTTGGAAAAAGGAGGTTGTGTACCTTTCACCTTCGTAGGACCTTAACTCTGTGATCCGTGACAATGGTGACGCAAGCAAAGTGTCAAAGTAAAGCTGATGAGCCACTTAGTATTTAAGTAAACATTTTACAAGAATAAACCATGTAATTTTGACATAGCTGAACGTCGGTTACCTTTTTTTTTCAGAAACGTAATGTAAAAGGAAACTCCTAAATGTTTTTTTTTCGGTACGGATTGAAACTACATCATAATTTTTCGGTGTGATATAACCCAAGTGTGGAAACTCATATCTGCACATGGATGCATTGTGAACATCGATTAATTTCCTTTCCATCACCCAAGTAATTTGAGTAAATAAATTCCACTATGTTAGAATTCAAACCTCGCCCCTACTTAACCCCCCCCAGCAACAGAAAAAGAAAAAAAATCAAAAACACATAATGATAACAATTATGATAACGACAGTATAATAATAATGATAATGATAATGATAATGATAATGATAATAATAATAATAATAATAATAATAATAATCATTATTATTATTATTATTATATTACTATTAATAATCCTAACAGTCACATTAATCATAATAATCATAATCGTAATAATAATAATAGTAATAATAATGATAATAATAATAATAAGGAACAGAAGAAGGAAAAGAAGAAGAAGAGAATGAAGAAGGAAAAATACATTGGCTAATGAATCCATACAGTAAAATAAATATTTTGAGGACTCCCCCCCCCAAAAAAACTGTAAATAAAATAAAAAAATAATAAATACATCAATAAATCAGTAAAGATAACTTTGCACATCTAGTCTCACTGACCTTCCTGAAACTTACACTGTAGAAGCACAGTTTGCATATCTTAAGCAGAATTTACTGTAAAAAAGTTCTGTCATCACTGCACACTCATTCAAAAGTTTTAATGTACGATTATAGATTACCAATTCATACGAAGGATGCGTTTGTTTGTACACATTTCAGCTAATCGCGCCCAGTTTAGAAGGAAGGGGGTCAAGTGGTTTTCGTTATACTGGTTATAATATCACGATAAATTACTCTGGAGTTAAAAAACTGCTTGCGTCTATCAAAACATATTAGCCAAAATAAAATAAAAAGATGACGCAAACTTTACTGGGAGTCGTATTGTAGCATCTCATCCTGTATCAAACGTGTCTGGTGCTCAGTACACACATGTACCAAATGACGGCGGTTGTGATACATTGATAGAGCAGCTCCTCCCCTTTAACATTTGGGGATACAACTTCACGGTTGTACCATTTTACGGACGACGCAGTGGATACGTGTATCAGGTCATTTGCCGGTCGACCTGCAGATGGATAAATATCACGAAGGAGACGTCTCGCAAGATATTACTACATTGATATCAGCTAGTAAGCCTGTACAGGTGATGCAGTGTCAGAAAGGTTATGATGGATCAGACTATAACGGTAATCCATCTTTGACCATGGTACCATCACTGCAACAATTCACAAACAAGGTTATTCTCTACATGACTGACATGACCTCGGCAAGACTAAGCCTTTATTACATCCAAGTCATTGTACCCTGTCGATATGCTGATGATGTCGTAGTTAGAGACAGTTGTCATCATCTCCATACGACGAACGCGGTGATCACCGGGACACTACCACCACAATGTGCGGAGTTAGTTACCAAGTGACGAACGGGTAAGTTACCAACAGGGACCAATCAGTTCTCTTCTCTGTCATGGTGCATGGAATTGGCTCACCCATTTCAATTTCCTACGTTGGAGGCTTACGACTGATTAGTAAGTTACTTCTACGCATGAAATTATTCATAGATTAGATTATTACATGTAAGTACCATCAATTGGTTTTAAAAACATCAACGTTAAAAAAAATCTGTTACAAATTTGGAAAATGTGTGTGTCGTTCAAACTATAAAAAATTTGTCAAAATGGCAGTAATAATAATATTTAAACAAATGTTTAACTAAATACACATTATTTTAAGATTTTTTTAGTTTTAAAATGTGAGTTTGAGGGCTAGAAAATTTAAATTATCTACAAGTCAGTTTCATAAGCGATACAAAAAGACGTAAAAGCACATTAAATCAGTACATTAAAAAAATATGTCGCCCATGTCCATTTTGTGAAGAAGATGGGATAAAAAAGTGATTTTCGTTTTGGACGCTGTACGTACCAGAGCTTGATATCCACCATCTGGAAGTAGAATTTCAGGGTAACACAACAACCCATCCCCCGACATTCGAACAGTCAGAACCAGACACGATCAATACAGGGTGAGATGCTACAATACGACTCCCAGTAAAGCCCGTATCCTCAACTGACAGAAGCGCTGACTCGTAGCTTCCTAAGCCGATCCTTACCTCAATACCCGCCTGGTAGGTCACACCACCATAGGTCACTGTTGTCTTGGAATAAACCACGACGTACCCAGGTCGAAAATCCAACAGAAACCAATAGGCTAATGGACCAATAGAAACCAATAGGACCAATAGGCCTAATGGTTTCAATAGGGAAAGTGAAACATTGGTCCAACAGAAACCAACAGAAAATTTGTATTGGTCCATTAGAAATATTCTATTGGTCCCACAGAAACCCATAGAGAATTTTCATTGGTCCAATAGAAACCAATAGAAAGGCTGTATTGGGACCAGAGAAACCAATAGAAAATTTGTATTGGTCCAACAGAAACCCACAGAAAATGTGTATTGGTCCCATAGAAATGTTCTATTGGTCCAACAGAAACCCATAGAAAATTTCTATTGGTCCAATAGAAACCCTTAGCAAATTTGTATTGGTCCCATAGAAATGTTCTGTTGGTCCAATAGAAACCCATAGAAATTTCCTGTTGGACCCACAGAAACCCATAGAAAATTTGTATTGGTCCAATAGAAATGTTCTATTGGTCCAATAGAAACCCATATCAAATTTGTATTGGTCCCATAGAAATGTTCTATTGGTCCAATAGAAACCAATAGAAAATTTATATTGGTCCAACAGAAACCCACAAAAATTTTCTGTTGGACCCATAGAAACCCACAGAAAATGTGTATTGGTCCAATAGAAATGTTCTATTGGTCCAATAGAAACCCATAGCAAATTTGTATTGGTCCAATAGAAACCCATAGAAATTTCCTGTTGGACCCACAGAAACCCATAAAAAATTTGTATTGGTCCAATAGAAACCCATAGCAAATTTGTATAGGTCCCATAGAAATGTTCTATTGGTCCAATAGAACCCATAGAAATGTTCTATTGGTCCAACAGAAACCAATAGAAAATTTGTATTTGTCCAACAGAAACCCACAGAAATTTCCTGTTGGACCCACAGAAACCCATAGAAAATTTGTATTGGTCCAATAGAAATGTTATGTTGGTCCAATAGAAACCCGTAGCAAATTTGTATTGGTCCAATAGAAACCCATAGCAAATTTGTATTGGTCCAATAGAAACCCATAGCAAATTTGAATTGATCCAACAGAAACCCACAGGAATTTTTTGTTTGGCGCACTGAAACCCACAGATAATTCCTATTGAACACTCTTTGTTCAAGAGAGATACTGTTCAAAATCGTAAAAGGCATACTTCTTTGAATGTGTGAAACACTGAATAACAATACAATCACTCTAAAAGATTCAACTTGCACATTAACAAACAATAGAGATAAGAATTCAGGAATCAAGAACAATGTTTAACTGAAATCTGTGATAGTTTTAATTAAATTAAGAAAAGTCATCTGAACTTGGATGATGAACATAGGGTAATATGTCAAAATAGTACATACATGTACAAAAAAAACAACACAATACCAGGTACATGTACATACAGGCATGTGTGATTACCATGAACACATGCAATATGGTTGGATTATTTAGCAATCAATTGGCTGTAAAATACTTTCTAAATATCTCCCATTGACTTGGTGCACACAAGTCAATGTACACATGTACATGTATGTACATGTACGTGTATATCACTGTATGAGATGTCAAAAGTCAAAAATATGTCAAGCCGGTGGTGAGTGGCAATTGCCGCAAAATGTGTAAATTATGTTGACGTCGTGACAGCACGAAAGGTAAAATAAAATTTGGGAAAACTAGCTGTAAATTCAGCTTCTTGTCCAATATCTTAAGTAAATAGATTATATTTTTAAATTGTTATACAAATTTTCCTTTATAAACAATGAACCAGACAATTGCAAAGTTAAAAAAATAACATTTTTATTTCGTGTATAAAATGAGAGTTTGGTGATGTACATTCAAATTTGCTGTCACTGCTACAAATATTTGACCATGTGTAGTGAAACTTGTGACTAAACTTTTGTTAGTCAAATTGGAAAATCATTCCCTGCTAAAAGTATCAAGCTCTAAGGTGCATGTACATGTAAAATGAAATGCTGCAAGCATCAACTTGAGTATTCGTTTTATGAAATCCAGAGTGTATATCAGCTTGAAACAATGGGTTCAGCAAAGGGATCCATCTAGGACTGTACAATTTGAGTAACACATGTAGAACAACGACTCAAGGAAAAAAATAATTATGAATTCTTATTAAATGTAAAGTTTTCCATCACGGAAACAGCAGGGTGATGTGTAAATTTAATCACATCGGTTGCCAAATGTTAAAAACCCCAAAAATTACATATTGGCGAAATCTTCACAAATTTAGAAATGGCAGGGGAAATTAGTAGACCATGCTGATATGCTATGAAAATGGAGCAATAAAATCTACAAATACTATAGACACCAGTAACTATGTCAACATTTTAGAATTGGGGAAGATACAATTTGAAGTGGGGCAAAATTTATTATTTTGCAACAGACTTCACAGAAGCACACTTTCTTATACATGTATCTTTTTTTGGTCAGTCCAACTATCTGCTGTTCTCAGAGATTGTAAGATACTGTACATTAATTCTTAAGGCACAGTTGAAGAGTTGATCTCAATATTGCATGGGGATGGACCAGATCAAGTTGCCTTTGTAATCTAATATTGCACGCAGACATGAACGGCGGGTCGTCCACTGGTCAGCAAAACAGAGTCATCAGCTTATCAATTGTTTTTCCCCTTTGTTTCACATATCATGGTGTGGAGTTTGAAACGAGCTGGTGAGACTACCTGTATGTAATCATTCTGGTCTGGATAATATACACGTAGCTGTGAGTTTCCAAATACACATCCTTCTTGCATCACTTGCATGATGTCCATACAATATTCCCTCTGTGATGTCTGGTGTCTGTAACTGGCTACATTTTCCCCCAGTTTCGTAAATGACAGAAGTGTTCTGCAGATAAAAGTAATAAAATGACATACATGTATATTCACAATATTGTAAGCTTTTGTGCAATTGTTTTTTTTGGGGGGGAGGGGTAGTAAATGAAACATGAACAGCAGTCAGCAACAACATAGTTCCTTATGTACACTTCCTCTAAACTAGTATCATAATACCATAGGAAAAAAAATAAATTTGCCTTTCAGGGGCTACTTTTCCTGTTTCAGTGCTTTCCAGACATTCTTTTGTATTGAACCCTATGGTATTCACGGGGGCTCTTTTACACATTTTGGGGGCTCTTTTGGCCATTTCGGGGGCAACATCGCCCTGAGCCCCAGAGTCTTTTTTTCCCTGGGCGGTATTGGTATGTAGTTAGAATAATCTAGTTAAGCTCATTTTACTAAAAGTGAAAAATTTACATAAATTACAGCATATCAATTTAACCAAGAATTCACATAACTTTAGAGACAAAAATTGTCGCAAGCCTTCATATTTGAACATACTCAACCTGTAAAGTGTGAATTCAACTAACTTGCACACAATTACAAACTTTATAGATTCTAGACAAGTGACTTACTGTGAAAACTCATGTTGCATGAGACCCATCCAGTTGACCATGTAGTGTAATATCCCATGAAGACTTGAATGACAAGCTGTCCACTTAAATGCCAGCCCCCAAATTGAGCTAGATCATGGTGTGGTGTTTGAAACTAGCTGGTGAGTAAATTGGATTTCCTGTAGCTTTACACGTGGTAGCTGTAATACACATCCTTGTTGCACCAGTTGCATCGATGATCAATGTTTCACGGTTTGGTTGTTGAAAAGCTTCAGCAGGAACATCACTCAACGTGGAGGAATAGAGGTCAGGTAGAGAAGACCATTCTAGTCAAGCTGGAGGCTATTTAGTTTAGTATTGAACAATTGTGAATCACTAATTGATATCAGATGATATAAAGAGTTCCAATCCCGTGCAGTATTAGGAAAAAACGACCTCTGGAAGTAATTGGTGTATGAACTTTTTCATTTGTCCGCACAATTTTTCCTCTGTGAGTCTGTGGTATCATGTAACTGCCTCCATTTTCAAAAAACTTTAAATGACAGCAGTGACCTGCAGATAAAATAAAATAATATTTACAAAATAATTTTAAGCGTTACAATACTTTCATGTCAGCTTCCACTTTAACCTGTTACTTGCTAGAATTATAATGACTGCAGTTATTTATCAAGTACTGTTATGTTCATACAATGATACAAGTGGGACAAATTTACATGAATCACATATTGACCAAATGCTTCATGTAGATATTTATAGCACCATAACCATCAATTCACATGTAGTTTCAGTTCCCCATTCACATTCCATCAAACTGTGAACTTTACTCAATGAACTTATACACTACATGTACAAACATATTTCAGAAGTGACTTACTGTGAAAACTGAAATGGCCTCCATAAAGTCATGTATACATGCCATAATAATTTTACCCTCTCACTCTATTGCTGACTAGCCATGCATGTACCACCAAATTCCTCCTTAAACTGTCAGGACTGGAGAGGTTGACAATTTAGTTTGAAGTAAACAGTCAGATTGTATCCCTCCTCTCCACATCCAATCACAGTATATAGGGGCCTACCACTTTGCTGACCAAATATTACATGAATGCCAAACACTTCATAATGAAGAAATAAACTAAGTTAGTTTTACATATTCAAACACCAAATCAAAGCAGGGACCAACAATTTTAGGGTCTATTTTTCTTGTGAAAGGATTGATAGATTCAGTGTTCTACAAACTGCCTCTTATCTCTAACTCAATCTCAGAATGATGTGCATGTGGTCTCTCGAGCTCTCAGTCCTTGCTTGCTTTGTTTACACTAGCCTACACAAACAATGAACAATGGAGCTTGCCTTCGTTTGCACCATGATGGAGAAGAGACCTCCATGGTTTGTACCATGACTTGTGGCTGTGCAGCCATAATAAGCTCACGACCGCCCTGACGACAGTCTTCACAATGTAGACCTGCTTATTATTATACCCACTGTCACTGCAGGCAGACTTGTATGTGTAGAACCCAGCCAGGATATGATGCATGCAATCACATCACACGCTGGAATACAGAGCGTATCATAGCATTGTCACCGTACAGCTACAGCCAACTGCCGCCCCATCAACTGCAGCTAGCGTCTGCACAGTACACTCATCACACATGTCACACATGCACAGCACACATGGTATCATGCATACATTTGCAGTCACGACTACGGCAGTGCAAGAGTGAATTATTTTACTTACTGATTCAAATGACTTGTCAGGTTCTTCTTGAATAGTTCTGTGTTGTCCACATTCACATGAAACCATAACTTTGATATCAGCAAAGTCTTGAGGAATTATACAGTATTTTTGTAACGTAACGGTCAATATTATAACCGCTTACAGGAAATCGCCCAATGGTATTCATGTGGTGAACCATTGGTATTATCGATTGATAACGGCAATAATGTATCTCAATAGGTAAATGGCCCAGTTGATCAAGTGTGTAATGATAATGGTGGTCTGAATGGTGTTACGCTTCAAATGGTAGACGTGTGGTATTCAATGGTGTATCAAATGATATAGTTGTTATGGTGGAGTGACATGTAAGTCCAAATGTCAATGGTGATTTTCTCATGGGTAAGATGGTAATTTCGAATGTAAGTCTAAGTGTGTGTTCCTCGAGGTGTAGATATCGTAATTGAATGGTATTGATTTATGATGCAATGGTAGTGCCAATGTCAAGTGGTGGTTTCTCAATGGTAGAGTGTATTGTCATATGGTAAATCTATAATGTGTTTTCCCTCAGTGGTAGATTGTAATTGAAATGGTATTGGATTTTAGGAGTCAAGTGGTAGTCTATGTCAATGGTGTGTTTGCTTCGCATGAATAAGATGGTATTTCAAGTGGTAATCTAAGGTGTGTTGTCCTGCGTGGTAGCATTGTTAATTGAATTGGTAATTATGTTCATGAGTCAATGGTAGTCCATGGTCAACGTGGTAGTTTTCTCATGGTAGATGGTAATGTGCAATGGTAATCTTAATGGTGTTCGCTGAATTATTCTAGTTGGGCCGATTTGAGTCTGGTTTGCAAGTGTAAGAGATTTTATGCGAATTTATGCCGTTGAAAAAAGCCAATATTCAGTTATAAAATCCAAAATAAAGAAATAGATAAAATTATAAGTATCCATTATATATTTTTTATTCAAATGTTATGAAATCGATATATGAAGAAAAGTAGCTGTATTTCAGAGCATTTCACTTCAATACATACAGCGATCGAAGGCTGGGGTCAGAACCTTGCTGGCCATTTTGAATATAGTCAGGCGCGATCATTTTCTCGGAAAGACAGATTCGGACGGGCCAGTATTTGACAGCTGTGACTTCAGTTCAATTTCTTCAAATGACTTTGAGGAGAAGAAATATGCAAGAATGGTAAGTAATGAGTGGATTGATTCATACATATTTTGTACAGTATACCTTCAACTGTCAAGAAAAGAGTGAAGTTGTTGTGCATGCATGTGAATGAGTCATTGTATAATTGCAATGCACACAATGTACAGCATTGTCATTAGCCTGTCCAGACGCC
>JZLH01S0029889.1:34049-45004 GCA_001188425.1 Eucidaris tribuloides
ATGTTTCGACTTGTACACTAGTTTTGTGTGTGTTCAGTATTCATAATTACAGAAAAACAATTTCTACGATGAACAGCTAACTGCACCCTATAGCACGCACAAACAAACATACGGGCACACACACGCATACACACGCACACACATAACACACACATACCCCAGCTAGCAAGCAGACATTGACCCGATGTCGGCAGTCATCGGCGATATCGCGGTTGGCAAACTGATGTTGGGTCAACATCGCGCCAATGTCGTCAATGTCGGCAGTCATCAAAGGTCGGGAAAATGTCAGAAAAACTGATGTTGGGCCGACGTTTTTATTTCGACGAGATTATGATATCGCAAAATTGATGTCAAGCCAACATTGTGCCAACGTCAACAATGTAGGCTGTCGTGAATTGTCAAAAACATGATGTTGGGCCGACGTTATTATTTTGACCAGATTATGATATCTCTAAATTGATGTCAAACTTGCATTGTGCCAATGTCACCAATGTCGGCAGTCGGAAAAGTTCAGAAAAATGATGTAGGGCCGGAAATGGATATCGCAAAATTGATGTCGCACCGACATCGCGCCTACGTCAGGAATGTCGGCAATTATGAAAAGTTGGCAAATGGTAAAAAAAAATGATGTTGGGCCGACATTATTATTTCGACCAGATTATGATATCGCATAAATCATTGTCAAGCCTATATCGTGCCAACATCACCAATGTCGGCTGTCGTGATATGTCGGCAAAGTATCAGAAAGATGATGTTGTGCCGATGTTTTTATTTCGACCTGATTATGATATCGCAAAATCGATGTCAAGCCAACATCTTGCCAATGTCACCAATGACGGCAGTCGGAAAAGTATCAGAAAATGATGTTGGGCCGATGTTTTTATTTCGACCTGATTATGATATCGCCAAATTGATGCCAAGCCAACATCGTGCCAACGTCACCAATGTCGGCTGTCTTGGTGAGTCGGCAAAGTATCAGAAAGATGATGTTGGGCCAGACGTTATTATTTCGACCTGATTATGACATCGCAAAATTGATGTCAAGCCAGCATCGAGATAACGTCAACAATATCAGCAGTTATGAAAATTCGCCAAATGGTCAGATATCTAATATTTGGCTGATGTTATTATTTTGATCTGATTCCGATATGGGGAAAATTAATGTCGGGCCAACGTCGCCAATGTCGGCAGTCGTGAAACGTCGGCAAAGTGTCAGAAAATTGATGTCATTCCGACGTTATTATTTCTACCTGATTTTGACATCGCAAAATTGATGTCAAGTGAACATCGCGATAACATCAACAATATCACCAGTTATAAAAAGTCGGCATATGGTCAGAAAGATGATGTCGGACCGCCATTATTTTTTTCGACCTCAATATGATATCGCAAAATTGAAATAATTGATGTCAAGCCAACATGATGCCAACATCACCAATGTCGGCTGTAGTGATAAGTCGGAAAAGTATCAGAAAGATGATGTTGGGCCAACGTTATTATTTCGACGAGATTTTGATATCGTAAAATTAAAGTCAAGCCAACATCGTGTCAACGTCAACAATATCATCTGTTCTGAAAAGTCGGCGAAGTGTCAGAAAATTGATGTCATTCCGACGTCATTATTTCTACCTGATTTTGACATCGCAAAATTGATGTCAAGTGAACATCGCTATAACATCAACAATGTCACCAGTTATAAAAAGTCGGCATATGGTCAGAAAGATTTTTAGATATTTAAGTCTTTATTGATTTTCAAGATTCATAGGTATCAAGCATAACAATCAATAATAAATTACAATAATTACAAATGAAAAAAAAAGGAATGGCAGTGTACAAAAATACATAATATGTACCCTAAAATTATTTAGGCTTTTTATAAGAGCGAGGTCCAGAAAATGAAATAAAGGGGACCCTGATCGACAGGATAAACAAGACGAATGTGCGTGCATCCTCAATACAAAACAGAGTGACAGACAGGGGAGAGCAGACCCGACTAGCGGCGCGATCCGCCCGAGAGCGCACAAACTCAAAGAAAGAAACAAACAAACACACACACAAACATACACGTGTCAGAACATTGATGTAATTCCGACGTTATTATTTCGACCTGATTTTGACATCGCAAAATTGATGTCACGTCAACATCGCGATAACATCGACAATATTACCAGTTATGAAAAGTCGGCAAAGGATTAGAAAGAAATGTTGGGCCGACGTTATATTTTTCACAAGATTATGATATCGAAAAATTAATGTCAAACCAACATCTTGTCAACGTCAACCAGTTATGAATAGTCGCTGAAGTGTCAGAACACTGATTTTGGACCGACGTTATCATTTCGACTTGGTTATGATATCGGGAAATTAATGTCGGGCCAACATCGCACAAACATCAACAATGTCGGCTGTCGTGAAAAGTCGGCAAAGTGTCAAAAAGATGATGTTGGGCCGACGTTATTATTTCGACTATAGATTATGATATCGCAAAATTGATGTCAAGCCAACATCGAGATAACATCAACAATATCACCAATTATGAAAATTCGGAAATTTGTGTTTCCGATTGTAAGACACGAACACGCAAATATCAAATAAACCTATGGGTATATTAATTGTTTTGTCATATTTTCTTACTGGTTTTAATAAGAGGTAACAAAACTATTAGGCCAAAATTAAAATGTTTGAAATATATCAATTCATTCCGGTCTAAATCATCAAAGTATGCAGGGGCATTTTGCAATAGGCCAGTTAAAGTGACTGAGTCTACCCTGACGTGAGTAAAAGTAGAAAAGTGAGAGAAACATCGGCCTATTCATGAAAGTTTGGCGAAAATCCAACTAAGAATATGCCTAACAATTATAAAGTTTCAAAAGTTTTAATTTTGTGGCGTCATATGCTAGCAGATCCCCATATATCATGTAATAAAGATTCCATAAGTAGTTATTTTATTACAAGGGCGTAGGCTGGTTTGGGCATGGGGAGGTGCACATCTTTGGGAGGTGGAAAGGTGCACATCTTAAGCAGGTGGAACTAAAATTCAGAAAATCAGGCGTTGAAAGCAGAAAAGGTGGTGCAAATTTGCATTTTTTGCTATTAGGGTGGAACTCCTATGGCTCGTGCGGGGGGGGGGGGTGCACGTGCACCCAGTGCACTCCCCCCGCCTACACCCTTGTTTTATAAATGGCTCATGATCACTGATTGGTTTTTTTCCATAGAAATATATTTGAAATAATGTTTCTGATTACACAAGCCTATTGAATGTAGGCTGCAGGTAGGCCTACTATTTTCTTAGAAATGGCACTTCATGAAATTTATTCTATGTGACAAATAGCTGCTCGCATGTGATGTCACAAATTTAAAACTTTAAAAATACATAAGTCTGTTATTCTTTGATGGATCTTCGCCAAACCTTCATTTATATGTTTCTCCCACTTTTCTGCAGCTTTTATTAAAACGAACTTGACGTCAGGGTGGACTTCCGCTTTAAATCGGCATGATCACGTGACTACATACACCCACCATCACACGTACACATACACACACATACACACATACACACATACACACGTATACACACATACACACATACACACGTACACACACCATCACACGCATACACATACACGCACACACACACACACACACACACACACACACACACACACACACACCATCACACATACACATACACACACATCAGTTTTGTAGATATGTAAACTCCTCAAAAAAGTTTAGAAATCTGAGTTTGATCGGTTATATCTCCCGTTTCCTAGTAATAATCAATGCAAGCTTGATATTATTTTCGGAAAGATTATTTAATTTTCGTTAAAATGATACCCTACTTGTTATGATTATGCAACCAAGGAAAGGGCGGTGTCTTAAAATGTGGTGCAAAGTGTAAATTGAAAAGCTGCAAAATGACCAATGTTCGGTAAAACACCCGATTTTTGTTGTTGTGGATAAGTCAGTTTTTCAATGTCTCCTTGGTTGTTATGCACTCTTATGTGAACATTGACATGGATTGAAAGAAACACCTGCACAAGACAGTAAGCAAACAACAACAACAAAAAGTGAAACAACCAAATAAACAACATGTATGGGCATTTAAAAACTGGATATAAGGCATTTAATCTCACAGACATTTAGTCTCACCACATTAACACAACAAAGTGATAAAAAAAAAGTGTCGGGGGCTTGATTTGCATGGATTTTCATGTTTATCTTCCCATGGATCTTTGATTTCATCAATGTTCATTGATTTTAATAACATGATCAGAGTTCAGTATCGGGTGGAAGACCCACGTACCTGCACCACCTCCTGGCACCACTTCCACATGCTGTTGATGAGCTTTGTGATTCGTTGCAGTGGGTTGGTATTCCACTTGTCAATCAGTAATTGACGCAAACCTGCCAATGTCGTTGCATTTGTGACTCTCTTCTATACAGCCCGGCCAAGTTTATCCCACAAAATGTTCAATGGGGTTGAAATTGGGCTGCATGCAGGCCAGTCCATTCTTGTGATACCCCCTCTCTGAGAAATCCATGCAAATCAAGCTCCTGACACTTTTTTGTCACTTTGTGGTGTAAAATGTGGTGAAAGGTCTGTGAGATTAAATGTCTTATGCCCAGTTTTTAATGCCCATACATGTTTTTTTTTCACTTTTTGTTGTTGTTGCTTGCTTATTTTTCAGGTGTTTCTCTCAATCCATGTCAATGTACACATTAGAGCGTATAACAACCAAAGAGACATTGGAAAACTCACTTATCAACAACAAGAATTGGGTGACTAACCGACCTTTTGGTCATTTTGCAGCTTTTCAATTTACACTTTACACCACATTTTAAGATACTGCCCCTTCCCTGATGGTATAATCATAACAAGTAGGGTATTATTTTAAAGAATATTAAATAATCTTTCCGATGATACCAAGCTTGCATTGATTATTTCTACGAAACGGGAGATATAACCGATGAAACTCAGATTTCCAAACTTTTTTTGAGGAGTTTATATTAATTTTTAGGATGTGTAACTTTGATGCGTTTTTTTTTATCGTTGTTGAGACTTTACATCTCGTCAGTGAGAGAAAAATTTTGTACTACACAACAACTATATATTACGTTTCTTAAATGTTTATTTAGTCTTTGTATGTCTGTGACGCAGTGATGCTAAATTAATCATTCCTTCGATGTGTTGTATTTGTATGAAACTTGTAGTTAATAATTTTGTGTTAGCATGCACGTTTTCACGTACGGTATATTGATATCACAGAGAAGTGCAAACTGAGATTGGAATTAGTAACAGCAACCTTTCGGGGAAATTTAGAACTGTAGAGTGTCTTACAGGTATCATTATTTAATGTTGTTAACTGCTGTATACTGTATATTGTAGTTGTATTATATGCAATTAACTGTCCACCTCAACTGTTATAAGACAGTATGACATACAATTATACAATGTGTCCCAGAAAAAAAAGGAAACCGGATTTTATGGCAAAAATATTCTATCATAATGGATAATTTCTTCAATGAATTAGATATGATTGTAAAGCTCTGTTCCTAATCTTTTATTTGATACATAACTTATCTTTAATCGTTCACGCATTATTGAATTAAAACAATGGATAATGGTGCTACCAACATTTCATTTGCATGCGCATATTCCATCTTTGAGTCCATTTTCATGGTAGAAAATGTCATTATTTTGAAGTAACAAAAGCATGACATAAACATTCATAATTTCGTCTTTTATCTGACACCTCATGCGTAAAAAATAAATATTGTATGCCGGAGAAAAAGTAAAATTAAAACATACCTATTTAAGCGTGATTTTTAAAATGGATACGAACTGAACAAAAAGGTTTACGCACGGCTGACTTCACACAATATCTTGCTCAGGCACAATAATAGGCTCCGAATCATGTTCGCAAGGTAATTTCTTGGTTGCTGGCTGCCAAATCCAGAAAATAGAGTAATTGAATGCATTTTGGAACATTTCTGAAAACAACCATCATTTCAAATTGTCTTCATTTTCACTGATGCAACGTTCATTTGTCACAAATGTGGTATATGAAAGAAGATCGGCTTTTCAATGATGTCCTTCAATGTCGAAGATATTCAGAGTACATTCAAGCATGATTGTTTGAATTTCAAATTTGCTCGTGCAAATGATTTTATGACAGTGTCCCTTCTTATTGTCTTTGCTCAGCCATGCGTGAATGGGAATCTCTGTGACCAGTATCAAATTAAAGAAGAGAAAATATGCTTTCCAACCATGTGCGATTTTCTTTTTATATTTGTTGTAAAGATATAAAAATATCTTCACCAATCTCGGTTTTCTCTTTTCTGGGACGCACTGTATAGGATAGGTATTTTATTTGTTATTATACAACACGAATGTACTGTAAGTAAGAAATATAATGCCTAAAGTATTTCGTCAGCGATATCGCTTAATCGTTTTTATTATTAATTTATTACACAGAAGAAAATAAACTCAACTGAAGCATTCTTGCTTCTTTAATGTTCAAAATAATTTTGCAGATGATGCAAGATCATTTCCCGCGGATGGGAAGGGGGCTTAATAAAACAAGACTAGTATTTTCTCCGTTGTTTACTATGCAGCATTTAATTCAAATCAGTGTGCATGAAACGGTGAGAATCATCCTCAAGAACACTGCAAAGAACTAAAATGTTGAATTTAAAACTCACGGTGCTGCTCTGTATTGTGAAAATTCAAGTCACAAAGCCTAGGTCAAATGTCATTTAAGGACAATAAAATTAGATTGTTTTGAAAACTTAATTTGGAAAAATTTGTCTTTTTTTTTGGTTCATATGTCATTTAATAATTTCATCAATCTTGGTACAAATTGTATATGGCATTACCTCTATATCAAAATTATTTCAGGTCAATTAATTCAGATTATGTCTCGAGGTGATTTTGCCAAACTAAAAAAAAAAATAGGATTTGCACGTGATCAATTACAGCTATAGTAGCCCCAAAGGCTTCGCAGCGGGTTTCTTGGGTTTGCGGCTATAGGCGAGAATGCTGCCATAGCGAATTGCGTAATGTAGGCGAATCCGTTGGGAGTGTTCCACTTATTTCAGTGTAATAGTTGTCACTTTACTTACAGACACCGGACAAGAAGGAGTGCCGGGAGGTGTGTCATTGATACCGAACTGTTATGCATTAATTTGGTGAAGATTGTTGTTATATTCGTATAAAATATATTTGTGGATACACCAATTTTATAGTGTTTGTAAATAGTAATTCTATGAGCCAGCCATGTTGAACATAAAGGTTAAAATTGAAAGTTGTTTTATGAACACTAGATGTGATTGATTGATCATTCCGTGTTATTATTGTTTTATCATTGCTCATTATTAAAGAAACAGTTTATTGCTTACGTGTGGATATAAATATCATTGTGATAATTGTACTCACTAGAGTTATATACACTGGTATATCACAAAAGGGTGATGGGATATATACATAAGCATGCGTTGCCATGGTACCGACATATCTGGTGATAAATCGGGTGAAAATATTGCGGATCGAACAACTTACCCATTTTAGAGCAATGCTCATGAAATTTGACATACACATTCTTTGGGCTAAGATATGCGAGACACATTTGTGAAGGTGTCAGAAACTGCGTTGCCATGGTAACAGCAAATTTATCTCGGGAAGTTATTGTGGATCGAACTATAGTACTTACTAATAATTTTTAGAGCAATGATCTTAAAGTTCGGCACACATATTGGTGTTGTGGTGAAGATGTGCAAGATACATTGTTTGAATGTTCAAGGAGACTGCGTTGCCATGGTAATAATAATAATAATAATAATCATCCATATTTTATTCGAAATAGACATCACAAATTCTTCCGAAAATTCCGAAAATTAATTTTGCCCAATTAATCGTGGGCCCGGCAGCCACTGAGCAGCGCCAGATCGACGTTGCTCTATCCCTATAAATCGTTGAACGCCAAACAGGGTAGCAGCAACTCCCATCTTTTAACGTCTTTTGGTCTGACGCGGCCGGGCTTGAACTCCCAACCTCCCGGTTGTGAGGCGGACGCTCTACCAACTGAGCCAACACCGGCACGTAAGGCCTTCAGTAATATTTCTGGTTGATTTTCTCGGTGTTTATTTCTGAATGATCTAGGAATAATTATATGTACTATACTTTCATTTATGCCTTGATTAGATGTACATAAAGCTGTGAACATTACAGTGCTGTGGTCACATGCTTTTAAAACATAGATTTCTTTCTTTCACGTTTGCAGAGAATGTTTGATTATTTAATGCCAGGGAATCTCTTTTGCACCCATCCAGCAGCATTCTAAACATCACTCGTGCCATAAGGCTGTTTATAAAGAACATGTCTGTGAAATCTGAGATCAGTAAATACCTAGAATTTGAAAAATGCACCAAAGAGGAACGATTAACCGACAATTGTAGGTCCATGGTTAGACTATGTGCGAAACTCCTGACATAAGTTAATCTGCATGAGATTTATGCATACAATTTGTCATGTCCACAAATAAAATGCATATGGTACACATTTGTGAGTTGTCAAGTATCATCCACGATGAACACACATGCATTGTCAGGGTCTGAAAACAGACTAGCAGAATAGTTGTTTGTCTCTACGAGACAATAATTCAAATCAAATAATGGTTACTGTAACTCCACAAAATAAACTGAGTTTCTGGCTCCTATACAAAGGTTCTAAGATGATATTTTCTTCTATGCAGGGGGGCCCAGAAAGAATGCTACGAGTATGATCGCTAATATCTTTATCATTATCGGCAAAATGTCATTTATTTTTATTTCGTTGGTTAGAACATTCTTTTTCCAATAAAATGATACCAAGTTCATTGATTTTGAGTAAGGCGTTTTGATTCTAAGGCCATTTTTCGGAGGCAATGCAATTTCCCAAATTTTCCAATTTTCAAACAGCGGCGGTCATCGGAACGCCGAGATATTCTGGCGTCTCAGCTTGCCATATCGGACAAACCGCAATGACAATGGGTTGGAATGCCCTCGCTTTCATAAGGAAGACGATGCGAGCTACGTCTCCATTGTCATCGCGGTTTGTCTGGTACCCGGATCTGGTATGGCATGCTGAGACGCGAAAATATTTCGGTATTGTGATGATCACTGGAGTGTAAAAAATAGTGGAAACGACATTGCCTCCGAAAAATAGCCCTCAGATCCAAACACCTCAATCAAAATTTATGATCACAGTATCATTTTGTTGGAAAAAGAATGTTCTAACCCACGAACTAATCACCAATTACATTTTGTGAATTATTTGGAAGAAATTAAGGATCGTATCTGTAGCATTCTTTTTGGGCCACCCTGTATATCAGTGTATAGACCTACATAATGTTTATTTTGGGCCTGAAAAAAGACGCTCTGCCTTGAAGTAAATCTTCTCCGCACTCAATACCACTGCACCTATACCAAAGTATGTAGACAGTGTAAGAGGGAGATTTTTCTAATCTTCTGCCACATGTATGTATTTGACTTGTACACGTTTTGGCACACGTAGTATAAGCACTAAAGGGTCAAGCGCCGACAACACTGAGTTCTAGGAGAAAAACATCTCACACTCAGTGTGGTCTCAGTACTGGACCTTTGTTTAAAATTGCTTTTGACAATGTCGTTAGTAAAATACTGGTACACTGTACTCTAAATGTCTATAATCTGCTAAAGTTCATGGAAATGGTTTCAATTTGTGTAATACCATATACATGTAGAGTGTACGTATATCCAGCTGTTTAGGCGTTCTTGTCGAGTTATAATTATGTCTTACAAAGCTATGTCGTTGTACAAAATAAGATATTGATTTGGAATATTAAATTCTTCTTTACTATAGTATAGGAATAGAATCAAGTAAAATTGTATAATGCATTTGATAGTATGCTTCATTTTTGCTACTTTGTGGTTGATTGTATTTACGCTTATTACACAAAGATGATTGTTCACATATTAGATTAGTTATATAAGCCCATTTTTACTATATTTAGTTGAGTAGAGCTATAAACATATTGTTTGCTAGTAATATCTCAGTTTGGCTACAGAATACTGTAATCATAATGCTTTAAAATCTTTTTCGTTTGTTTTTATTTTCAGGGTTGTTTCATTACGTTAATATAGGTTTTCAAGCTCATTTTCAAACTGTTTTCAACAGATTTTACAGATTTTAAAAGCAAATTCTTCTTTATTCAAGATAATTCAAGAAATTTTCATATGTAAAACAAGCAATTAGATATTCACATTTTTAGTATATCATTGTTCTTATGTTTATTATTACTATTGTAATTTGACAAGTTGTGTAAATTACGGAAATTGTATTTTTAGACAACTGAAATTATAAAATTATCACCCTTGACATTGTCATTTGATTATAGTATTTTCTTTTGGTTTGAAAAAAAATGAAATCAAATCAAATCAAATACGTAGCAATGCTCTGTCTTTGTGTTTAACTGTATGTTAGTGTGTTATCTAACGGTATATATTTGTGACTGTTTGTGAGTCTGGATAAATGTGTATAGGATTATTCATGTACGTGTGTTTAGAAAGTGATAGCAAATTGTGTAAATAAGAAGTATATGTGTATATCATTGACACTTAGTGTTTGAAACTTTTAATATTAGTGATTTGACACACAACATAAATAAGCCTTTAACTAAGTTTACAACAACATGAATGTTTTAGAGAAGCGTTTAACTTACTAAACACTGGTTTTACAGAGTATGTTTATGGGAGTGTGTGTGTGTGTGTGTGTGTGTGTGTGTGTGTGTGTGTGTGTGTGTGTGTGTGTGTGTGTGTGTGTGTGTGTATGTGTGTGTGTGTGTGTGTGTGTGTGAAGGTGACCATTAGGTTGAATATACCGTATTTTGTATTCAAAAACAAGTACGAAGTGTTGGTTCACATCTACTAAAGACGGG
>JZLH01S0029889.1:53856-71266 GCA_001188425.1 Eucidaris tribuloides
AGCTCCAAAATCTAATCAGTTCATTGGTCGCTCATAGTACATACTTGGTCCTAGTTACATCAAAATCCGATCGGGGGTTCTCAAGTTATCGCGGTAACGAGATCCGGTAACGGACGGACGGACGCACGGACAGACAACCCGAAAACATAATGCCTCCAACAACTTCATTGCGGAGGCATAAAAAGGTATGGTTTGCCATATCTGTGATCAACCGTTAATTCTCTGTGACCAAAAATGTGGAAAGGTCAACGTTATTAGGGCAAAGTTCAAATTCTTCAATGGCTCAGTTTGACTGATTTTAATTGCTAAATTTATGTTTTTTTGCCATGTCTCATTCATCTAAGGAACTTAAATCAACCAAAACGGAAATCTTAAACTTGAAATTTCAAAAATCTAATTTTAAGATGAGATGCATAGGATTGCATGCACACACAGATGCTGTATAAGCCTACATCAAAGTACATATGCATGCTATTTAAATTTGAAGGTTATGACGACCATTTGGGTTTAAGACAGTAGTTTAGTTAAAGGTATTGGTTAACAGTCATGGCAGAAAACATATCTTTCAATATCAAAATCAACGAAATTGGGTGATTTAAGAATTTGAACTACCTACCTATAACCTTTAAATACAGATGAACTTCGTTATAATGAGGACCTAAAAACCTTGACAATTACCTTGTTATATCAGGGTTCTCAATCTATCAGTGTACAAAAACAAAGAAATACAAAGAGTTGGGACCTGCAAAATCACTTTGTTACAAGAGGGGTTTGTTATATCCGACCTCTTTATGACGGGGTTCCACTGTATTCAATTTCTAAACAAGACAGTTACGCAATGCGCAGTATACATGCGTTTCTTGCCTGCATCTCACGATTTTAGACAGAACGAATTACAAGATTATGCCATTTCAGGCTCTTTGTGGGGGGGGGGGATTTTTTTATTGATTTTGAAAAAAAAATGCAAATATTAGCATAATAAATGATTTGCAAAATTATGTTTGAAAATGTGCAAACCCCTACCTGCCCTGTAAGGTAAAACAAACAAAATGATAATCCACCATCAAGATAAAAAGTTGTATTTTTGTGAGTTTCGAAAGTGCATGAATTAGCATAAGTAATGAATTTTACAATTATTTTGTGTAAAAAGTTTGGATGCCTTATCCTAGCTCTATCAGTGTGAGCAATAAGAATCAAGAGCTGCCAAAAAATAAAGAAAGGGTTTTTGGTCATTTTTGATTGATTTTGAATAAATTTGCATAAATTAGTAAGGTATAATTAACAATTTTAAAATTCTGTTTAGTTCTGAAACCCTTACCAAGCCCTATCATATAAAACAAACTGAAAATCAAAATCTGCCTAGAAAATAAAGGAAAAGAAGCATTTTAGTGAGTTACAATAAATTTGCAGAAATTTGCATAATCAATTACATGTACCTTCCAACTTCAGTGTGTAATTTTGGAAGCCCCTACCAAGCCCTATCAGATAAAACAAACAACATAAAAATCTGCTTAAAAATAAAGGAATACCACATTAATTAGCATAATTAATCAACTTAGTTGAAGTTTATCAGATAACATAAACAGAACTAGTTTTTCATGTTTGACTCCACAACACAGTTTAAATATGTTAACCTGAATGACCTTTGACCTTGTGACCTGAAATTCTAATCAAATGACTAATGATCATAACCGTAAGTCTAAATTCCTGGAATAAGAACATTATTAAATTATCAAATTTATGCCAAAAATTCAAAACTTTCAAAAAAGTGTTTATTGTTGATGCAGCCACCGTCCCCATCAGAAAAGCAGTGCCTACTACCTACATGAATGTCTTGCTCATGCTGTGCAGACAAGACAAAAATGGGAACATTTCTGAATGGGTGATTGTCACAAGTAACAAAATCAATGGATGATATTGTTCTATCTACAGATACAACAGTTGCAGGAATATTAATTTTCCACCATTTACCATAACTACATATACCTGGCTTTAAATAAGATGAAACATGAATATTTACAAATGGATACATTTATTAACCCGTAAAACCGACCGGGGGGGGGGGGGGGGGTCGGGGGGATAATGGTCGCCACCCCTCGACAAATTTTGCGATTACGCCGCCGCGCGAAATCTTTTGACCGTGCCGTTCACTGGCTTTTTACTCTCAAGTCTCGTGCATCAATTAAGACCATTTTCGAAAAAATCAGACGTACGTTACGATGCTGCACGACTTTTCATACATGCATGCAACTCCAAAATTGCTCAAAAACGTGATTTTGTGTACAAAATCATTGCAAATTGTGTTTTCAGCCAAAAATCATAAATGTGTGATTATTTTTACTTTTACATGCTGAAATGGATTAAGTTTATGCTGTTTATGATTGCAAAAGTGTCCCCGACAAAAGTTCATCGAAAAAACAAACGGTCAAAAAAACAAAGAAATACATAAAGAAATTCACAAAATAATAAAATACATAGGAAATTAATTCTGATTCGGCAAATTTTTTTGCAGATAATTGTTAGAAATGTCAAAATTAATATTTTCATTAAAAATTAGCATTCTACTAGCTATTGTAAGCAAGATATGGGCAAAAACATAATTTCATACACTTATTTGCATAATTAATTACTTTAAAAATATAAAAAATCATTTTTTTGAAAATTTTACTGTACAGTCTTGTAGTTTACATCCGGCTCTATGCGCGTGCAAATTTTCGCAGCGATCGCGCGATCTGCGGCCGAGATAAGTAGACCAGAAATAGCCCGATTATTTTAGGGTTAATTGTTAGCCCTTTTGACACTCATTATTAGTACAGTTTCTGTAGAATTACCACACTAGGTCAATCTTTAAATAAACTAGTATTCTTGGTCACTGTCCCCATTTTCAAACACTTGATGAGAAACTGGATCCTTTTTTTCAATGCTCTAAAAATATAATCAAAACTGAAAGTACAAGTTAAAGACTCAGAAAACTTGAAGGGTATAAAATATTACAGTACTCTAAACGGGGTGAAATGTGTCAGAGTGACCATTGAGCTAGTACATTCACCGACTGTGTTAATTTTAGTACCCCGGCGCCAAGTTGTTTTTCCCTGATTGATATGTGGGAATTAATGGAACAGCAAGTGGAATCGCCACATTTAACCCGTTGCTTACGGGAACCGGATGGGCCCTGTACAAAGTCTATGGGGATTTAAGGAATCTCGTAGTCAACGGGTTAACAAGGACAACACAAAGCGTAGCATCCCCTCGCCAGGTACAAATATCCTATATACACATATCATATAAACTGTGAATTTTCCTCTTGGCCGACATAATCCAAAATCATACTTGGGCTGTACCGGTATTTACTGTAACTTCATACTAAGTTTCATTCAAATCTACATTATCTAACATTATTAAAGTTATCAAAAGGAAACCATAGTTTTGGATATATGCACAATTAGCTAGTTTTCACAATGATGTACTCAATGAGATATGACCATTAACCTTCATACATGTAGACCAAAATCAAACTTTGCCTGTGTTTTGATGTCACTGATATAACCCTCTATCAAATTTTATCAAAATCCTTCAAACATAACAGAAACCAGTTAAAAAGCTATTTTCATTTTTAATGAGCTGTGACCTTTGACCTGTAATCTACATACTCCGATATCAAACTAAGGCCATATTTTGATATCACATACCTCCAAACCAAATCTTATGAAAATTTGTCAAACACTACTAAAGTTATCAAACAGAAAACAGTTAAATAGGTTTTGGGGCATTTAATGAGCTATAACCTTTGACCTTTGAGCTACACACTGTGAAATTGAACTTGGGCTGTATTTTGATATCATGTACCTTGATTCTACTGTATCTCATGAGAATCTGTCAAATATTACTTAAATTTCGAATGGAACCGGGTTTGCAGGGCGTAGCTGGGGCGGAGTAGCACTGGGTGCACGCCGGCCGCTCTGTGCACCCCCCCCCCCCCCCCCCCCCCCCCCCCCCCCCCCCCCCCCCCCCCCCCCCCCCCCCCCCCCCCCCCCCCCCCCCCCCCCCCCCCCCCCCCCCCCCCCCCCCCCCCCCCGCAGAGCAAAGGAGCTTCCACCCTGGTAGTGCCAAAAAGAAGATTTTTCACCCCTTTCTGCCTTTCAATGCTGATTTTTTCTCAACTTTAGTTCCACCTTCCCTAAGATGTGCAACTCCCACACCAAGTTCAGTTCACCTCGCAGGAAGGTGTGCACTCTTCCCAGTGCCCAAACCGCTCGCCCCCTGTTATGGACGAACAGATGGCTGTAGTTACTATTCCCCTCTGATTTGTCAGGCAAGGGGATAATATGGTAAGATGAACACATTTTTCCAAAATAAATGACCAGATAAATGTGACCAGCAGTTTATTTCAGTGAGGTGTCATGCATAATACACGCCAACAGCTCTTTCTGTATTGATTAGCATATTGAAAAAAAAATTCTCTTTTTCAAGATTTACCTAATTTTATATAATTGATCACAAATTATCAAATATCTTGATCAATTACAAGTTGTTTCAAACAAGTTGAAAGAGGCTCTGGCCCTCCGACTATCTCCACGTTCAAACTCACCTGTGTGCTGTGTATGTGTTGTGATGGTGTAGTGTTGATGTGTTTGGTGTGTGGGTATGTGTATGTGTGTGTGTGATAGTGTGGGTGTTTGTGTGTGTGGGGGTCTGTGTGTATACATGTTTTAAGTGTGTGTGTCTGTGTATACAAGTGTGTGTATCACAAGTTTTACAACATAACTCTACAATTCGACGTTAAGTAAAATCAACTTACTTTGTTCACTATTTTCACTATTGCTTGGAATGCAGTGATAACTCAGGGTTCCCGCAGAAATTTGAAAACAGATTTCCATGACTTTTCCATGACTTTTCACAAATTTTCTAAATTCCCTGACTTTTCCCTGACTTTCCATGACAACAAATTTGTCTAGGATTTGTCCAGGATTTTCCATGACTGTGGGAACGCTGATAACTGTAGTCAAGAAATGGCATGTCCCGACAGGTCCATTCACAATTCTTTTATCGCATCTTCCAAAGATACCGATCTCTGGAAGATGTACAACCTGTCAGGAGTACAGAATGCTATCTCTCCTGTCAAGAACTCTTGGAGGCAGTATAACCTCCGCTCTTCTGGAATTTGTATCCTGTAATCTGTGACAAGAGTCTTCATGTACTTCAACTTATGGGAGTACTTCTCGATGGTAACGAGACCAACACGATGTTTCACCCATGCGATCAGTATGGTGTTATCCCGACATACAGCTGGGAATGCAGATACACCATCTTTGGTGACGATATACTTCTGTGTACCACGCTTATCGATCAGTCTGACTGTGTATGCATACCTCACAACCAGCATGTTGGGTTTCATGGCAAAGATTTGCCACGGTTCATACCCATTACATGTTATCTCCCTGACTGCCTTCCCACCCATTGGTTTGAATACATGGATCTTCTTGGCTATCGTATAACTAACATAGATGTTGTCGTCTTTGTCTACATCCAGACAACTCCACCCACTTTCATTCTTACTCAGTGTATCAAACTGGACATCTAGCTTCTTCCATTGTGGCGAGTAGACTGTGATTTTGTTATAATAATCGAGCACTACATAGTGACCATTCGACAAGAATGACACACCTACGATACACACATCCTTTAACACCGTTTCCCGAGGACCATCGACAGAGAATGCCTGGATTCCTAGACTGCATCCCATTCCCACGGCCATCCTACCATCTGGCATTGATGCCATGTCATTCATGATATCCTTTTCAGGAAGTTCTATATCCTGCTTAATCCCCCAACCCGGTTTCTCAATACTGCCCAATTCTAGTACATCATCACGCCCTTTGAACTCCAACCCTTCTGCACAACCAGTTATCTTCTCAGGCAGTGAGCGGTCTAGCTCATAAGCCATTATGTCTTCTAACTCACGACATAATGTCTCATGTACGGTCAACACTTGGCCCTCTGGTGTTGCCTTCATACCATTACCAACTAACCCACTTGCTCGATTGACACTTGTAATTTGCTTACGACTTTTATCCTCCAAATTTTCAAACATACTGTCTACTTGCAGTTCATGTTCTTTGTATTCGTTTAACAGCCAGTCCCTTCTCTGATTTAACTGATGCACAGACTTCATGTATGCTCGATTAATTTCCCTTGTTCGTTGTTTGAAAAAAGTTTTCATCTTTTTGCGCTGCTCTTTAACAAGATCAATGTAGTTGTGAATATCCATTTCTGTCTCTTCAGCTTGCTCTTGCAGGTTTTTAATGTTTTTCTTGTATTTATTTTCATGCTCCTTAGTATCTATAACGTGATGTCCTGCTTTGTCGTGTTCTAACACCCGACATCGAAAACACACGTATGTATTGCAGTCAATACAAAAGAATGCCTCCTCCTCATCACGATGTGTCATGCATTTACGGCGCTTTTTGACGGATGATTTGCCAGATTTAACATCTGTCATTGTAATGACTTGGTGTCCTGAGTGCTTTTTCCATTTATCGTGTGCCTGATGACAGGAGACACACATATACTCCTCGCAATCTTGACAGTAAGTTTCAGCCAACGGCTTATCATCCGAGTCACAAACACTGCACATCTCCTTTCCAGCTCGTTGGGCATTCTTGACATCTTCTACCATTGATTTCAACTGAATATTTGTTTGCAGGGTACACACATCTCCGTTTTGTACGTCAGTGATCTTGCGGCATTGTGGACAAGATATCCGATAATGAGTGTGTAGTTGAGCCTCGTAGAGGTTAGCCAGGCAGACAAGGCAGAATGTATGTGAGCAGGCCAACAGTTTGGGTTCGTTGAAATGATCAAGGCAGATGGAACATTTCACATTCTGGGTTACGGCTTGCTCCAGTTTAGTTGCCATGGTGATGGTGTTACACTGTTTTGTAGAAAAAATACAATATTCAATAAGGAAAATATTGTGCATTATTGTGTCAATAACAAATTAGCACAGTACTGAATAATACCAAAATTAACATTACACATTATCCATATCAGACAGCTGAGCAGGGCAAATTTAACACTTTATTGCCTGTTACATGTAAGTCAGTATTATTGACCAGTCATTTTTTTTTCTTTATTGCCCGCTCAGAAATGTCAATGGCAAAATGCATGTAAAATTGTAGACAATGACATCAGCACGTTAGCACGCGTTCAATCAACGGGCTAATTGACCTTTCCCCCAAAAACAAACTTGTCAGCCTCCAGTGCGACTTGATTTGTTAACAGGGAAGATGAAGATTCGAAGTACATGTATTTCCAACAATATTTTTTTTTACATGATGAAAATGGTCCCAACACTAGAGGTCCACTAAAACCTCAGCAATTTGCAGGGAATATTTAGCAGACTAGGCAACTTCTTTGTAAAGAGTTGCCTTACTTGGCGAAACGTACTGAATGAGGTTAACTGCAGCTGCAACGCTGCAGTGCACAGTAGGCCTACTCATCAAATAGTCTACATGTACATGATTAAGTGACAATAGTTCAATATAGTATCGTATGTTGTCCGCCCTGGATGTCTGATATGGATAATAATAACAATATTGACTGGCTCTATAGGGAGGACATACCATATATTGCCCTCACTAGCATCATATCGCCCATGTCTTTGACTCGGGCAATATGATTCCAGTCCAGGCAATATATGGTGTATCTCCCTCAAGGCCAATCCATTTTATGTAAGTATTATTAACCCGTTGAAGACGAGTGACGAGATATCTCGTCACAAGGTCTATGGGAAATGCGTGATAAAGCCAAAACAAATCGTCTCCAATGGGTTAAAGGAATACAACAGGGTTGGCATGATTTAAATCGCTTTAATTTAAATCATGACTTAAATCACCCGGATTTGAAAAGAAAAAACAAAATCACTGATTTAAATCACTCGCATAGGCTTGTGTATTATGAAAGAAAAATGTGTACAGGTATGCTTGAAACATGATTTTCAAATGAAAATCACATAGACCTCAATTTCTACCCATACCCCCCAAAATCCTACTGTTCAGCAAAATTTGAAATCAAAGAGAAAATTACCATGCACTTCCAATGCCTCCCAGAGTTTTGGCTACATAGGAAAAAAAAATGTGTGTGACGTGCTGTATTAAACTTTGTAATGTGAAATCTGACAAGGAAAATTTGCAATGTAAACCTTTACAGTGATTTATTTCAAATTTACTTTATAAGGACTTATACAGGTCTACATGTATGCCTGAAACATTGGTATTCTCAAGTCCGTTCATTCGCATCAAATTCCTTTCATAGACAATCATGTACTACTTAGGTTGTATGCTCAAACTTTCTTTATGCCAATTTCACTTTAAAAATGTAAAATAATGCTGTGCAAACACTGCAGGCAAGCACATTTTTTTTTTGGAGGGCTGAGGCATCTGCAGAATCTTGCTGTAGGAACTAGGAATGTAGATCGACATGTGAGTGTAACAGGAATGATACCAGGGTATGAGGGTAAATCTTATCGGAGGTAGGGGGTGGGAGCATCATGGCCAAATCCTGCCAATTCACGGTCAACCAGCTACGTAAACCCAACCGGGGGGGGGGGGGGGGGGTGTCCTACGATATGAAACATTTGTAACGGCCAAATCTAACGGGAAAGCATTTCACAACCAAATCATTCTTCTTCACAAATTTCACGGCCAACCAGCAGAGCTTAAAGACTCAAAAAGTTTTTTTTTTTTTTGGGGGGGGGGGGGGTGTGACGGGAACAATTGGCCAAATCCAACAGGATAAATTTTTGTTGAAAATCTTAGGGTAAAGAATATGTTCATAAACACTAAAACTCCAGATTTTTCATTACTTGAAAACAACTGCAAGGCAGGGAGTGGCAGGCCCCCCCCCCCAACCCTCTGTGGCACGGCCCTTATTTAACCAGTTCAGAAAGTGAAGCTTGTTATAACAATTTACACTCACAGCGAATACAATGGGCTGGGGTTATGGTGATGGAACTAGGGCAGTTGTAGAGGACAAGAAAATGTCAAAGGAGGGAGGTTGAGAATGGATGCTGTTGCCGGTGGGGGCATATTCAATTCTGGTTCCCCATAATTATCATGGTCTGATAACTCATGCATTCTCTTTAAAGATTAGATTTTCAGTCAAATGTAGTCAGTGAAAACATAAAAATAAAATGCAGGCCAGGTTTAATTTTCTATTTCATACATGTAGATACCACAGATTTATGAAGATTCCTTTGTCGCCTGTGCCATGAAACATCCCAGCAGATGAGTTCAGCCCATAGACAGAGGGTCTAATAGACCAAGGGTCCGATTGACATATTAGTTACCCACGTAGTGCAGGGATGGGTCCAATAGACTGATTATCAAACAGAATCCAAAGGGTCTGATAGACTGAGGGTCCTTCAGACCCAGGGTCTGCTTGACCCAGGGTTGGCAATTTCCCAGGAAATACCTGTATTTCCCACCCAGGCAGGAAATACTGGGAAATACTGGGAAATACCTTCATTTGGACACAAATCAACCTTTAACTAATAAATTTCAAATGAAAAGACTGTTAGAAACATCTTTTCAATTTTCAGTCATGATAATAATTTAATTCAGTGTTATTTCACATACTGTAGGATAATGTACAGTTCTATAGTCACTGTACATTATTCAAGAGTTACATGTAGCTTTTTGTGGGGTGCAGCCCTCATCTTGCTGAATATACAGGGACAAAATCGAACAACTGTCCATGGGGTATGCTATTTTCAGTGTTCTGGATTTATGGAGCAATAGATATTTAGAGAATGAAACATTTGATTGGAAAAACTAAAAAAGTTTCTAAAATAAAAGCATGTGATAATTTTCCTACTTTTAGTATTGACTTGGCATGTAGAAAATTTGTCCCGCCAATCAGAATGAGTCCCTAGTTCCTCACCATTGGTTAGGTTAGTTTTTTGTAATTTGTGTTGAATCACACTAATAGTACACAACAATCTCTACATTTTTTGTTATTATCCTTCAAGAAATAACTTTTTTTTAATAGTATTTCCCAGTATTTCCCGGTATTTCCTGTTTTTGTCAAAATAGCAAGGCGGTATTTACCACCCGGTATTTACTGGCCAACCCTGGCTTGACCGAGGACATAAATGCATACTATCTACCTGGTGTATGTGTGCGCATGTGTACATGAGTGGTTACATGTGTGTATGAGAGTTTATGTGTCGTTAACTCAGTCTATCGAACCCTCGGTCTATCTGACCCTTTACGATCATCAGTCTATCGGACCCTGTTCGACAATCGGTCTGTCAGACCATTTCAATAATTACTGTATCAGACCCTTTTGGAAAATTGCTCTATCCGATCTTTTCAATAATCAGTCTAGCAGACCCTGGCCCACAACTAGTCGATCCTCAGTCTGCAGGGTTTTGCCCCAACCATGCCAACAGTCAAACAGAAGAAGTCCATACAAGCCACATTTCCTACATATAATTCAGGATAGAGCTAAGATTTTTTTTATCTAAACCTCATTCGATTATCGTGGAAAAAAACATCGTCGATAAACACGATTTATCGCCCGAGTTGAAAAACAAATTTGTGATGAATCTATTATAGGCTTAAATTGCTGGTGAGCCCTGTAGGACTGTTATCAAAGCGTAGTCAAAACAATGTTGCTTTCTGTAGACCCTCTTGTAACTAGATCAGAAGATTCATGGTGCCGATTGTTTATAAATTTTTGGAGGTCAGTATGTTGACAGAGAACTCTGTTATGTTATACGAAATTCACCACTGCTCATAATACCAAGGAGCTTCATGATAATACCACAAGTTTGATAGCTGAATAGCATGGAGGTCTCTCATATCCCCGCCCCCGTTTCTACCTATATGATTACAAGCATTAGCACTCGTGTGCAGAGTATTCATAGCTTTGGGAATTTCTTGGTCCCTCCCACTGTAGTGCATGCATTTACCCCATTAGGTTTTCATAATCGATGGTATTTTGGGGCATATCGTGCCTCTGGCGATATTTTTTCAACATCGTGTAATTTCAATATTATCTACGGACAGTGATTTTCCGCAATAACGGAAAACGGACGGAATTTCCGGAAATCACAACTTGAAACGGAAAATCACGGGAAAACCTCTTTTTTCTCCAAATTTTTACTTTTTGAAAGGAAAAAACACGAAACTCAGAACAAAAATTTGAAAAATTTGACACAAAAACACAAGTTTTCAAGTTTTATGTAAACGGAATTGTCATTTTTCTTCATGTATATAAAGTCTATGGTAAAACAGAATTTCCATTTTTCAGACAAGTTGAAACAGAATTCCAGATTTTTGGAAGTGGAAAAGGCCTTTTCTTGAAATGGAAAATCACTGTCCCTAATTATCATATCGCCCACCACTAATTCAGGATATGGTCACACATTTTTGATTGTTACAAACTGCATGTTGTAAGCACGCCTAGTCCTGAGTCTATACCGCCAATGACATTTTTTTTCTTCTTGTACACAGGTTTAGGGTTGCAAAATTCCTGGGAATTTTCAATGCGGAAAATTTCCATGGGAATTTTCGGAAATTTGCCAGAAAGTATATTGGGATTTTTTTTGCAAATTTCATCAAATTTGCATATTTTCATACATGTGTACATGTACATTTAGCATTTGAATGTTAAAATTAAAACAATATCAGAAATATAATTAGTATTTAAATAAAAGCATAAACAATATGAAAAGGGAGAATATAGGCAAGTAACAAAGTCAGGTCAAACAGTAATTATATTTTCATCATTGTCTAGAGGTTGGCAAAAAAAATTCAATGGCCAAATGACTGGTCAACGATTTTCTAATTTTCTAGTCCACATCAGGTCTTCCAGCACACATTTCCACAGCTGAAAGTGGATGTTTTAAGTAAAAATAGGGTATTAAACACCCTCTTTTTGGGGGTTTAGTTACCAATATTCTCACAAAATTAAAACTGTGTAAGGCAGGCACGGCTGACACTAAAGGGAGAAGAGAGGCAAGTAAAAAAGTCAGGTCAAACAGTAATTATATGTTTATCATTGTCTAGAGGTCGGCGAAAAAAAAGTCAAGGGCCAAATGACTGGTCCACGATTTTCTAATTTTCTAGTCAACATCAGGTCTTCCACTCCTTCCAGCATACGTTTCCACAGCCGAAAGTGGATGTTTTAAGTAAAAAATAGGGTATTAAACACCCTCTTTGGGGGGGGGGGGGGTTAGTTACCAATATTCTCACAAAATTAAAATTGTTTGAGGCAGGCATGGCTAACACTCAATGCTGCCCTACCAGGGCCGGGGGCAGTATCATGAAACCTGCCTGCCCTACAGGACCAATCTCTTATTGCTACTCGTTCGTGAAGTTTGAGTACATGTAAGAGTGCATCAGGCTGGTGTGTACATCAGATGTTTGGCTGGTTGCGCTGATATTATGTACATATTGCAAAACGACAGCTAGTCATGGAGTCAAGAAATGTTTATAAACAAACATAAATCCTGTTTGACTTTACTTTGTTACATCTCCTTTCTTCTCTATGTTAGAGACTAGAATAAATGATTTCATATCATATTTCTGATAGTACATGTAGATGAATGATTGTTTTATTTTTACACCTAAATGCGAAATGTATGAAAATAAGCAAAGTTTCCAAAAATTGCCAAAAATTCCCAATATTTCCGGTAAATTTCCTAATATTCCCATGGAAATTTTCCACACTGAAAATTCCCAGGAATTTTGCAACCCTACTCATAGGTTAGAGCTGTGGTTGAAGTTGAGCCAAAGCTTCCATGAAACTGACTCCAACTCTAACTCCAGCTCTAAGTTGATCAAGAATAGTATCAGATATTATTGGTCCATGTAATCTCAATTCGAGAGTCTAGACCCTATTTTTTTTATCATAAATGTGACCACTCGACTATTTCATTGCATAGTGATAAATTATTGAAATATTTCATGTGAGCAGAATTTTACAGACAAGGATTTGGTCAAATGCTTTTTACTAATTAGCCGCAAAACAAAACTAATATTTTGAATACTCAATGTTTTCCTGCTTATTTGATAAATTCTACCCCGGAATTCATAGTCTAAACCTCATACTTTTATTTCCTTTCTAAAAGATGTATATTGCTTTGAAATCATTGAATGTCAGTTAAGTCTTTATACAGTGCAATCCCATTATAACGAACAAGGTCACAACGAAATTCCTCATACAACGAAGTAGAAATTCAGGTCTCAAAATTATTATCTGTATATCTTTATATACATGTACTTTCACTGTTTGGTTATAACCAAATTTTGATACAATGAAAGAAAACCGCCGGGCCCGAGGACTTTATTAAAGTTTATTATAACAGGAGTCGCCTGTATTAACTAATATGACAAAATCAAATAGCTTTTTTTAATCACAAAATTAACTATTTGAAGATTAAACTCAATTCAAAGCAGGGAAAAAATTAAATTTTTCTTTTCAGGGCTACTTTTTCTGTTTCAGTGCTTCCAAAATATTCTTTTGTATTGAAACCTACGGCAATTTACAGGTGCTCTTTTGCACATTTCAAGGGCTGTTTTGGCCTTTCGGGGGCAAAATCGCCCCAAGCCCCCGTGTATTTTTTTCCCTGATTCAAAGTGTGCATGTGGAAATTTTCAATTGCGTCTGCAATGGGGGATAAGTATCATAATTCATGCGGTATACATGCATGAAGCTGAGGTATTACAGGTGTATTTTCATTGTAGTCTCATATTGGTGAAGCATGTCTATGAATATCAATGATCTTCAATAACATTAACAATAAAATTCATGCTTGATACATGCATACTCTGTGCTGTTGTCAGTGAACCGTGGCTAGGAATAGTTAGAGCTGCTACATACATGTAGCAGACCCAGCATTTAGAGCTCATCTTAGAGCTAATGATAGCAACTTGTGGGGGCCGGTATCACGAAACCGGACCAACTACAATTACAGTCAGCTCCGGATTACTCGAAGTCGGATATGTCGAATAATCATTTAAGTTGACAGAAATAAAAAGTCCAGATTTTTCCCCATAGGCTTACGTGTATTATTTACCTGGATATCTCGAATTTTACATCTAGAATAATCGCATGAGTCGATGCAAATTGCCAGCACATTGGCAACAAAACACATGTAATTGACACCGGATTAGTGGATTTCGACACCAGTGCGTAATCAATCACTGTCAAAGTACCAAATGCTTAGGCGCATTTCTTATCGATCTTTCTCAATCTCTCTCTCTGTAATATTATATGAGCACTGACTTCAGCCACGTTGCCTAGCGACTGAAATGCAACGGCAACACAAGCAATTTGCGCTGTCAAACGCCTCCTCAGCGTGTAAGGCCACCGCACACTACGCGATTTTCGGTCGCACGACTGCTGACTTTGGATCTGAAATAAATCAGCGTGTATGAATTTTGGATCCAAAGTCGGCAGTCGTGCGACTGAAAATCACGTAGTGTGCGGTGGTGAATCCGTACACACACGACTACATGTGCAAGAGATAAGAGACCACATGTCAGTACATGCATTTACCAGTTACCACGTGCGAGTTCCTGTCTCCGCGCGTGCGCCAAGAAGGCCAGTACATGTGCAGAAAATCTTGTTACTGAAAGCAGGGTGTCCCCAACTACGTACGTTGTGTAGAGTACTAGAGTTCAGTGGGTTTCCCTTAATTCCGCATGGCAACCAAGATTAGCTATCGCTGATTGGTCAGTCATTCTTGTGTGGGTGTACACGGCAGCTTTTCATACCCCATTCACACAACTTGCTCTATCTCACATCCTGAATGCCATTCACATCACACTTAATCCATTACTGCTCCGAGCTTTACCACCAATATGGGCAGTTCCAGCGTTACGGACATTACATTCAGACATTTTTTTGCAACTTTGGGGGCTTATTTCTAGAAACCATCATTATCATTCTGAACCTATTTGTGGTAATCTCACCCAGGTCACCCTGAAGTGTTAACAGCTTAAATTTGAATTAGTTTCTATTTATCGTTTGGTAGTTATCACACATAATGCTTGCCGTTACGGACATTACATTTTTTGAACATGACTTTTCACCTACCATTTGTCAAAAATTTTGTGAGCTTTAGCATGATGTGAAGCTAATTTTCTTCTGAAATGGGTGCTAAGGACCTGTTTAAGTTGTAGGATGATTATTAGATACAACAGATTCAGTATATCCCATACAGGACTATAAATGTTACGTTACGGACATTACATTTTTAACGTTACACACATTACGCATCGGACCACTTTTTTAGGTCCTTATATTTATACTTTAAAGCAATTGATAACTAATGTAAAGCTATAGTATTCATTTTTGGTCCTTTCTCAACTATAAACTACTATAAATTAATTCTGAAGTGTTGTTGAATCTGAAATAATGAGACTCAAAGATTGTGCATTTTTCAAAAAAGATAAGAAAAATTTGCAAGAAAATGGGTTTTTTGAAGAAAAGTATTTTCATTTCATTTATTCACCATTTAAAACAAAATCATAAAAACGTAACAATATACAAAGCAAATGGTATGGTACCCTGTGAAGCTACAGATAGCTTATCTTAACAGGGCCCAGCAATTTAAAAACAAAAACAAATAATCATTTAACGTAACATACAATAAGTGAAACATCTTACAATGAGCTACAGATTACCGTGACAACAAAATGAACAATTACGCTACGTTACATTACATTACATTACATTACATTACATTACATTACATTACATTACATTACATTACAATACAACAGAATACCGTACCGCACAACAATACGATACGATAGGATACATAACAGAAAAGACGTAACGGCAAGTGTACAGGGAAATGTTGAGGCAACTTTTGTGTTTATAATTATTTTTTACGAAAATGGATAACAAGATTATCTTTCTTCAATATAATTAAGTAGTAATTCTTTTCTATATAACCGTTTAAACTTTGATATCGTAGTACTCATTTGTATATTTTCATCTATATTATTCCATATGTGGGGACCTTTATAGCGAATTGAATTTTGACCAGTAACTGTGTGTGCTAAATGATAACGGAGTTGTTGGTTTTGGCGAGTGACATACCTATGAAATTGTGAATTAGAAGTGAACATTTGATTAAATATGGATGGCAAAAGTTGCCTCATATATTGGTACATACATATTGCTGTGTTGAAACATATTAAATCGTTTATGGTTAACATATTCATTTCAGAAAAGAGTGGTTTTGTATGACTAGTATAGCTAACATTGCACAATATTTGAATAATTTTTTTCTGAAGAATAAATAACTTTTGTATATGAGTTTTATAAGTGTTACCCCAAACGACATTACAATAGTTGAAGTGCGGTAAAATCAAACTATTATACAAAGTAAGAATCACAGTCTTTGGTAACATGTATTTTAACTTCGATATAATTCCGACAGATTTTGAAACACGTTTGTATATGTCAACGATATGATGTTTCCAAGATAAGTGTTCATTAATTGTTATTCCTAAAAATTTTGTGTTTTGAACTCTTTCAATTTCTATATTATCAATACATAATGGGGTTAAATTATTAGGTATATTCTTATTTCTAGATCGGAAAATAATGTACTTTGTTTTAGCAATATTTAAAGATAATTTGTTAGCCTTTAGCCAGAGAACAACATTTCTAAATATGTATAGTCTGTATAGTATGTCTACTTCAAATATATTCAAATACCACTCAAATTAAAGAGTTCGATGAGTTCTATTGTATGATACTAAATTTATCACTGTAGCACATATATTTTTGGAATTATTACAGAGTTCATGATTTTGAGCTCGGGTAACATTTTTCGCGGAATTGCCCATATGGCTAGGCTAAGCACACACATGGTAAAGGGAATATTCACACAAATACAAGAACCTCTAAACACTGTGTACAGTCATGTATGAAGGTGCATTGCGTACAATCATTCATTGTTTACATACGGTCATGCCAGTAACTGAGTTATCCCTCTGCTTCATTTGTCGGTAAACAGAGACGTTGGAAGTGTTGTTTATTTAGGCCTACATTTTCAAATGTGCTGTCAGATATTGTAGTGACGTTTTTAGCTAGTCAATTCAGTTTAATATGCTTGCAAAACCATTAAAAGATAATTACAATACTATCGGTAAATACATTATTTTATATGTGTAGTCCCGTCCACATTCATACATACAAAGAAAACTTGGCGTTCACGCAAGTCGAATTTTCTTCAGCTTACGCATAACTCGATCGCCTATGGCGACGTGTTTTACTTAGTCCCCGAGTCTCCCGACTGATTTGACTTATGCAGAGTTATTTGTACATGTACTATATGGTAACAGGGTATCATTAGCTCTACCGCTATATTTAGGTTTTGTTATCG
>JZLH01S0029912.1:0-14061 GCA_001188425.1 Eucidaris tribuloides
AAAGCGATCAGCCTTTGAGGCCTCGCCCACCGCCGCCCCTCAAATACGGCCCAAAAAAAAAAATGATGTCGGCGTCAGTGACGATTATACCAATACTGATCTCATTATACACGTATTACCGGACAGCGATCCAAGTCCAACATCAATCAGTACAAAATAAAGCTCTTATAGCATTTTGCTCCATCGTAAGGCCCAATTTTGAGATTATTTGCAAAGTCTTTACTTATCATTTTTTTTAAAAGTATTTCCTGCTCAAACTACCCAAAAATTGACCACATGCATAAATTCTAAGACGTGCAATTAAAGGGTACACAGGACTATAATCAATTGTCCGTCGATAAACTTCTGTGCACAATCTGTTGAAGTTACATGTCAGTAGTCATCACTAAGTAAGACTAACAGTCTAACATCACAGTTGGATCAAACGTTTGCTTTGTTTAATTTGTTTTTTTAACAAGAAGGGCAATCCGAAGCCGGAGTTGGCCTATATTAAATACCATGAGAATGATTAGTCAGCATGGATACCATTCGGTCCGGTTAAAGTGCCTTAACCTAGGAAACTACTTTACAATCACACAGCCTGGTAAACAATTTAACATTAATTAACACTGAAAGTAGGCAATTGCTCACTCCCCATACCTAAGGCCTGCCCGGAAAAAGATATCAAAGCCTAAAAATCTTAATTAATTACGTGGCCAGATAACTTTTCGTTAGTCCTAGCTAAATCCAGTCACACAATAAAAAATATCTAATGCCTAAGACTTTATAGATAGGAAGTACAATAACAGACATAGTGCAAGAATATTAAAATAATACCAATCCAAGAATACTATATAAATCAAAAAACTATCAAACTTTCATTATAAATGTTCATAAAGTATATGGTCAGGCCGGAAATCAAACGTTAATCAACAGATTTTTCCCAAAGTTGCACGTCCTAATCTGAGTTAATGCTCAGGCGAGTAACACTGATAAAATGTTTTTAGAAAGTAGCACGATCTGAAAACCCGATTGGGAACTATAGTCACTAAGAGATCACGTAGAAGTGACCAAACTATAAACGCATACGGGATTTTTTAAGAAATTTCTATTAATACATAAAGTCATAAATGTAGCGCATAGTATCAGGGTAAAATATTGAATTATATGGAAATACTGCTACTTCTTAAGAGGTTTCAACTAACACTAATCGAAGAAACTCTCTACTTACTTACATTAAAACAGCTGAAAATATTTAATAAGCTTTAAATGACGTAGTCTAGACAACATCTCAATATCAATGCAGTAAGCGGGTCAATATTAATCTAAAAAATAAATACTTAAGCGAGGCAAAAGGTCAACTAAGTTACAACCTGAGCTGCTAAAGTTAAGCTGAGTGACAACATTTGTTTAGAAACGCTCGAGTTAGCAAACATGTATAGCGATGTAAATTTTTATTCTTTTTAACCAAATTCTTATGTGTACTGAAACAAAATAATAATCGATTCTTTACTAAACAAACTGAAGTCCAAAAAAAAAACTTAAACATCCGTATGTACTGTCCCCATTGGATGTCTGCATGATTTGCCTTGGAATCCTGAACGTAGCGCGTCAGCCCAGCTGGCGCACGGCGCGCGTGAGCAAATGCGCTCGCTCTTACAGACACAGGGGGGCGTCTATGTAATGTGGTCATTCTTTGTGCGGTAAAGCCCATTCACGCAGACGATGATTCACGAAATGACACATTTGATTGTGTCACTCCGTGAAGTCATGATCTGCCCGTTTTCGTCCATTTGGGCCAACTCTAAGAAATCTGCCAATTATTTTCAAATAATTAAGCGCAAACAATTTAGACATGAAATTGTATAGTCCTAATGATAGAAAATGACATTTACACGTCGTGAAAATGAAAAAAAAACTCAAAAATTGAATTTTTTACGGCATTTGGTCCATTGTGTCCTTCGTGCGTTCGTGGCGTCAACGACGAATTTGCACAAAAATCTGGTCAAAATTATTCATGGGTCCACTCATAGCCTTAACTGCATGTTGAGACACTCAAATTCAAATATCTGCTAATTACTGATCCTCAGATTTCACAGAAATGTCCTTGATCAATATAGCCTAAAAGTGATGTTTTGCTTTGGTGCAAATGAGATTCCCTGCCTTCTGCACATTGACACTCAAATCATCATTTAATTGCCCGGTCCAAAAGAAGGAAGTCTAACAAGAGTTGTCACCACGATAGTCAATACCTTGATAAAGTTGCACAACCTGAAGGTAAGGAAAGTGACAAATATCATAATTATGATATAAAGTATGAAAGTGATGTAGGGCCTATCCATCACTGAATATTTTTCACCCAAAGTATATCTCTTTCAGATGTTTAGAAAATGTTTCATAAGATGTGCGACTTTATCAAGGTATAGTGACAGATCACAATTACAGTTTTATGTGGGCTCAGTACATGTTAAATATAGCATCTCTGATGGGGACGGCAATGTTGCACATGTGATGTTTATTTCAAAGCATTTCATCTGTACTGGACTGTGGGGAATTAAAAATAAATAAACCTTGTTATGTATGCTTTTATAGGAGGGAGGGAATTTTGAAAATACTAATAAATTCTTAGTATTTGTACATGTCCATGAAAATGTTGAAATTATGAATGGCTTTTAAGAATAAGTTGATAGACAGGTCCAAATCTTCTTGCATTTTTTTTAACTGTAGCTAGGAAACAATGTGACACTTCAGGATATCTTGCTGATGGGTATGGCCATTCCTGCAATGTGATGTCACTGAGATCAGCAAGGCCACTTGGATACTGTGTGAAAAGGGAAAAGGTAAGGTTTTGTATACAGCAGCGGTTTAACCAATTTTTTTCTCTTATAAAAACAAATGTAATTTCAGTGTAAACACATGTAGCATATTACAAATATTGGCCTGAGGTAAAGTGAAATAGTAATTTAAGTCGAGTTACTCTCTTTAATTCAACCTATTAGTCATTTTAGTTTGAAAGAAATTTCAAACAATGACTTAACTGAAAGAAAAAATATGCCTCTGTCCTGAAGAGGCCGTAGGCATTTCGTTTTCAGGTCGTACATGTACGTCCATCCATACACCATGGTCTTGTCATCGCGATATCTAGAGAATTGCATCATATTTGGCACAGGCATGCACTTGAGGTGTACTTGTAGATGTACTGATTAGATTTAGGACAAAATCTACCACAGGTGAAATGTCAAAGGTCAATTAAATTTGCATTTACCACCTAATTATCCCCCCCCCCCGATCCTTGGTTTTCACAGTTAGATGATACATGAATGAGGTCTGGCAGACAGACTAGTATAAAAGCTTAAACCTCATGTCGATAAGGTCTGAAAATGCAGCCCTGAAAAAATTGTATTTTAAAATGATTATTTAGTGCTTAAGAAAAAGTGAAAATCAACAAGCACTCAAGTTGACCGGATTCACCATGCCAATTTCATTCCGTAGACTTACGGTGTGTAGGTCTAGGATATTTTATACTCCACTGCACTGCAAATTAATTGGTGACATTCATTCATGCATATCTTGCCAGTGGAACTTTTGTATTCTAGGGTGTTTATTTGTCCATTTAAACACTACAAAGTAGTTAAGAATTGCTATTTAATTCACAAAGTTTGAGTACATATGCATGCACCATCAGGCTGGAGCATATCAGAAGTTTGGCAGGTTGAACTGGCATTACGCACCTGACACATATACTGTTGAAATTAAAGCCAAGATAACAGTCAAGCAATGTTCATGTTTTCATGATTTAACAAAATATAGCAAACATTAATCACTGTTTGACTGAAGTTATATTGTTACATCTCCTTTCTTCTTTGTGTTGGAGTAAGTGTTTTGATATCATATTTCTGATATTAGATAAATGATCAATATCAAAATTCAAATACTAAATGTATAAAAAAATATACAAAGTTTCCAGAAGTTGCCAAAAATTCCCAATATTTCCAGAAAATTTCCACTCTGAAAATTCCTGAGAATTTTGCAACTCTATTCCATGGTAAATTTGAAGTTTTCAAATTATATGATATATATCAATTGGATGGGAGTTTGGACTGCGGAGGCATACCCATCAACTGCACGCAGTCGAACTGCTCTAGTTCTTAAATTGTGACTGGCCCCATAGAATAAGTCAAACAAGCCCATGCAATATTACAATATAGTTCATCTTGCTTGTGTTTTCTAACTGTAGGAAAGAATGTGACAATTCAGAATATCTTACTGAAGGGTAATGCCATTTCTTCAATGTGATGTCACTGAAATCAGCAAGGCCACTTGGATGCATGAAAAGCAAAAAGGTAGGATTTTGTAGCTGTTTGATTCTCTTTTTAAAACGTACGACTAAGAATGAAATTTCAGTGGAAACCCATGAAGAAGTATATATTTTGTGTACAAGTAGAATAAGTAGTAATTTCAGTAAAGTTGTAGCAATTTTAAATGAAGCTAATAATAGGTCTGTCATTTTGGTTAAGAAATTTCTTACTTGATTTACATGTAACTTATTATTTTTTTTTTATTATGGCTCCATCCCTATGATACCAGGGGTAATTTTTTCACTTGTCAATCTGGACATCCTGATTGCGATATCTGGAGAACGATTGTGTGGATTTTCATCATACCTGGCCTAGGCATGCATCATGAGGTGCAGATGCACTAATTAGGTTTTGGACAAAATCCAACAAAGTTCAAGGGTCAAATGTCATTTGAATTTGCATAAATTGGCTTTTAGGCTCCTGTGACATACCCTTTTTGAAAATCAGTTACACAAAACATTGGTGAATCTTTTGATACTTGATGTTTGGTCAGTTTCTGACTCTGTTCTTTCTGATGAGGTATAATTCAGATAACCTGAACACCTTATTATCCCCTCGCCCGACGAAGTCGGAGGGGGATATAGAAACGCCACCGTCTGTCCGTAACACTGGTTTCCGTTTAATAGCTCTCCTAATATTTGATGGGTTTTGATGAGATTTGTTATGAAGGTACATGTGTACATGATATCAAAATACAGCCCAAGTTCGATTCCAGAGTGTGTCCTTCAAAGGTCATAGCTCAATAAATTTGAAGTAGCTTCTAGGCATATGTAGTCTTGCTTCCAGGTCATGCAACTGTTATGTATACCTCCAGTGTACACTCGCTCTCTGATTTTTTTACCTCCACAGACATTTCACTCTGTCTTTGAAAATCAAAACTCTTTTCTTAGGCAAAGCAGTCAAACGAAAAAATAGTTTTCTTATTAATATATAAAGACAGGTTAATGGATGTCTGGAAGCCAGACTAGGGCATATGTAGCTTTGCCCATAAACTGTTTCATATTATTCTGACAAAGGTTGCTCTTAACAACCTGACAGCTTCCTGGGGGCTTGCCAGACATAGCAGCAACTGATGTATGCAATTTGCATTTTTGGTATTGAATATAAGAACAGGTGAGAACAATAATTCTGCACTAGGTTTCAGCAGAGAAAGCATCCATAAATTTGAATACGTTATGAAATGGTCTATTGCATATTCATATTTGGGTTGAAAATGGGTAAAATCAATTCTAAAAAGAATTATTTTATAACTAGAGCAGTTCGACTGGATATGCCTCAAGGGCGTAGGCTGGGGGGGGGGTGCACTGAGTGCATGTGCACCCCCTGCAACCCCCCCCCCCGCAGAGCTAAATAAATATAAGAAAAAAACAAAAGCAAACTAAAACAAGGGTCTAGGGGTGCACCTGCACCAGGGATGTGCACTCCCCCCTCGCCAAAGTAGAGGAGTTCTGCCCCTGGCAAGCAAAAAGAAATTTGCACCACCTTTTCTGCTTTCAACGCCTGATTTTCTCAACTTTAGTTCCACCTCCCTAAGATGTGCAGCTCCCCATGCCCAAACCAGCCTACGCCCTTGCGCCTCCACAGTCAGCACAACCACCCAATCAAATTGAAAAGCCTTATGCATGCATGTATCCCACTCGATCAGAAATTTATAAGTTACCTTGGTAGTGAGACCAAATGAGCTTTGTATAAGCCCTTGTGACCTTTGACCTATGACCTTTTAACTCTGAAATATACTTTACTTTATCTGGGCCTCATTCTGCATTCTTGACCCAAGTCACATTAAAATCTGACAAGCGATCCTGGAGTTATAATGGTAAGACTGAGCCCAAATCACTGAAATCAGATACGGTATGTATGAGGCCTGGCATGTGACCTTTGACCTTTCAAATCCGTAATATAATCAGTAAATCTGTCCTTCATATTACATAATTGAACCAAGTTACATTGATATCCGATAAACCACTCTTCAGTTATTATGGTAACAAGCCCAAGTCAGACATGTAGGATGTGTTGTGACCTTTGACCTTTGACCTATCACCTCAGAAATCTCATCAATTCATTGGTGCCTTACAATTCATACTCTACCCGAGTTTCATCAAAATCCGATAAGCCATTCTTTAGTTATCACGTAAAAGACAACAGGTATGGGGCCTCGTGACCTTTGACCTTTCAACTCTAAAATCTAATTAGTTCATTGTTGCCTTATGATACATACTTTTATTTATTGTGGTAACGAGCCCAAATCAGACAAGTATTAGGCTTCATGACCTTTGACCTTTTAACTCTGAAATCTAATTAGTTCATCGGTGCCTTATAATATGCTTCACTTAAATTACATTAAAATCCGACCAATCGTTCTTAAGTTATTGCAGTAAAAAGCAAAAATCACACATGTTTTAGCTTTCAACTCCAAAACCTTATTACTTCATCGTTGCCTACTAGTTCGTACTTGGTCCTAGTTACATCAAAATCCGATCAGTGGTTCTTAAAGGCACTGTATAACAGTGTTTCCAGTTAAAACAATTCTGAGATGCATGATTCCCCATGCTACCAGTGTCTCTGACATGGTCTAAAAATGAAGCCCTGAAAAAATTGCAGTTTAAAACGATCAGTAAGTGCTTTAAAAAAAGTAGAAATCATTGAGAAACCATTCCAGCTTTCCCCCATAGAATGCTGTGTTGCAGAATTTCCTATCGCCTGATAGGAAATTAATGTGCCACTTTGTATCTGCACATATTGTACTAGTGACAGCATAACTGTCCAAACTTTTGTGTTCTAAGGTGTTTATTTGTCCATTCAAACACTGCCAGATATGTCAGATAGCAAAGTTCGACAATTTTTTAAACGTGTCTTCCACAGTGTTATATAGCGTCTTTAAGTTATCGCGGTAACGAGAACCGGTAATGGACAGACGGGCAGACGGACGAACGGACAACCCGAAAACATGATGCCTCTGACAACTTTGTTGCCTAGGCATAAAAAAGGATGTAGTCTACCATATCAGAAATCTAATCACTTATGGGGAAATATAAGGGGCATAATCGATTAGATTATCAGACCTGTAGTGTAGCTTGATTGATTTCCCCCAAATATTTTTTTTTTTGAGATATGTCCTGATTTTCTACACACTTTTCAAAATTTAGGGGTAGCTGGGTAGTTTTTTTGTGTGCGCATAACTCTCCTGTTTATTTGTTTGTAAGTAAAATACAATTATAATAAGCTTATAGTTTATGAAATTCTGCAATAAATGAGGGGAAATTCAGCCCTTGAATACGGTAATATCACAGATTTACGCCAGTGCGTGTTGTATTCGATGACTTTAGTTATGTTGGACAGATTTTGATCTTCAAGTATGTATGCACTAGGGCAAAGTTCACACCTCATTAAATTTGCATATGTGTGCTATTTGTACCCGGCCAGGGGATGTTACCCTTTGTGTTGTCCTTGTTAATGCTATACTGTAAAATGTAGTTTAAAAATCTCTGAAATTTGATCAGTTCATTGGTGCCTTATAATACATACTTCACCCAAGTAACATCAAAATCGGACCAGCCATTCTTAAGTTATCATGGTAACGAGCCCAAATCAGACATATTTTAGGCCCTTTGACCTTTGAGCTCCAAAATCTAATCAGTTCATTGGTGCCTCATAATACATACTTCACCCAAGTTATATGCAAATCTGACCAGTCGTTCTCAAGTTATCATGTTAACGAGCCCAAATCAGACATATTTTAGGCCCGGTGACCTTTGACCTCTCAGCTCCAAAATCTGATCAGTTCATTGGTGCCTCATAATACATACTTCAACCAAGTTATATGAAAATCCGACCAGTCGTTTTTAAGTTATCGCTGGAAAACGCAAAAATCAGACATGTTTTAGGCCATGCGATCTTTGACCTTTGACCTTCCAGCTCCAAAATCTGATCAGTTCAGTAGTGCCTTATAATACATACTTTACCTAAGTAACATCAAAATCAGACCAGCCATTCTTAAAGGCAAGGTTCACCCTGACATAAAGTTGGTTTTAATAAAAGCGGAACAATTATGAGAAAAACATATTCATGAAAGTTTGGCGAAAATCCACCAAAGAATAAGAGAGTTATGAAGTTTCAAAGTTTTCATTTTGTGACGTCACATGCGAGCAGCTCCCAATATGCCATCTAATGTAAATTCTATAAATTTCCAAAATCAGACATATTTTAGACCCAGTAACCTTTGACCTTTGAGCTCTCAAATCTAATTACTTCATAGGTGCCTCATTATAAATACTTCACCCAAGTTATATGAAAATCCGACCTGTCGTTCTTAAGTTAGCGCGGTAAAACAGAAAAATCAGACATGTTTTAGGCCCTGTGACCTTTGACCTTTCAACTCCAAAATCTGATCAGTTCAGTAGTGCCTTATAATACATACTTTACCTAAGTAACATCAAAATCAGACCAGCCATTCTTAAAGGCAAGGTTCACCCTGACATAAAGTTGGTTTTAATAAAAGCGGAACAATTATGAGAAAAACATATTCATGAAAGTTTGGCGAAAATCCACCAAAGAATAAGAGAGTTATGAAGTTTCAAAGTTTTCATTTTGTGACGTCACATGCGAGCAGCTCCCACTATGCCATCTAATGTAAATTCTATAAATTGCCATTTTAAATGGTTCATGATAATTAAATGGGCTTTTTTGTCATAGATAGGCCTACCTGTATGAAATAATGTTTCTGATAATATATTGAATGCACAGGTAAAATCATTTTCAAATTGTTGAGAAAACGGCACTTGCGTCAGCGCAAGAACGCCCTTAGACGCCCTCTATTCATAAACCCGTCAGTGCAGAAAGGCCCTTATGGAACGTGGGCGTCATTGCGGAAAGGCCCTAACGGAACACGCGCATGACCGCAGTAATGCCGTTAGTATACACGCGCACATGTTCCGGTAAAGGCCTTTCTGCACTGACGCACGTGTTCCATAAGGGCCTTTCTGCACTGACGGGTTAATGAATAAAGGGCGTTTTAAGGGCGTTCTTGCGCTGACGCGACGAAGTTATCGCGGTAACGATCCAAAATCAGACATATTTTAGGCCCAGTAACCTTTGACTTTTCAGCTCTAAAATCTAATCACTTCATTGGTGCCTCATAATACATACTTCACCCAAGTTATATGAAAATCCGACCTGTCGTTAGCGCGGTAAAACAGAAAAATCAGACATGTTTTAGGCCCTGTGACCTTTGACCTTTCAACTCCAAAATCTAATCAGTTCATCGTTGCCTCATAGTACATACTTGGTCCTAGTTTCATCAAAATCCGATCTGCGGTTCTTAAGTTATCGCGGTAACGAGAACACGTAACGGACGGACGGACGGACAACCCGAAAACATGATGCTTCCGGTAACTTTGTTGCGGAGGCATAAAAATCGCCAAAACTAGACTTGTGCTTCAATATCGCGGTGGAGTAAAAAGTCTACATAACACTGTAATCTATAGGGGAAAACTGCAATGATCACCTGCATGTACTGAATTTCTCTTTTTATGCCTCCGCCCCGTAAGGGAGCTGAAGGCATTATGTTTTCGGGAAGTCCGTCCGTACGTCCGTGCGTCCGTGCATCCACACTTTCTTGTGAACAAGATTACTGAAGTACCGCAGGAGGGATTTCAATGATACTTGGACCAAGGATGGACCACTAGGCAAGGATGAACTACGTAGATTTTGGGACAAATCCGTCAAGGGTTAAAGGTCAAAGGTCAATGAATTTGTCCTAAAATGCCATTTTCTGCGTATAACTCCAGTTAAGAGTGCTCACTGTTGATATAATTTGGTAGTTTGGTTAAGAAACAAAAGACAAGTATTTTGGTAGAGTCACAAGGGTCAAAATTCAAGGTCATGGGTCAAAGGTCAATGAACTTCGTCCCAAAATGTAATTTTCTGCCTATAACTTCAGCTAGGAGCGCTCATTGTTTATGTAATTTGGTGGTTAGGTTCAAAACCAAAAGACAAATATTTTGGTAGAGTCACAGGGGTCAAAGATCAAGCTCAAGGGTCAAAGGTCAATTAAGTTTTTCCTAAAATGCCATTTTTTGCCTATAGGTTCAGTAAGGAGTGCTCACTGTTGATGTAATTTGGCGGTTAGGTTCAAAACCAAAAGACAAATATTTTGGTAGAGTCACAGGAGTCAGGTCAGGGTCAGGGGTCAAAGGTCAATGAACTTTGTGCTAAACCTATAACTTCAGTTACATTAGGAGTGCTAACTGTCGATATAATTAGCTTGTAAGCTGCTACATAATGGGCGCACTGGGCGGAGGCATACCCATCTACTGCGTGCAGTCGAACTTCTCTAGTTTAAAGTACTTGGATCGTTTTGAACTACAATTTGAGGGCTTCATTGTTAGACATTATCAGAGACACTGGTAGCATGAAGGATCATATAGCTTAGAATTTTTTAAACTGGAACATGGTTATAGTATCTTATTTTCGTATCATTTTCAGAGGCTGCAAGGAACACATCAAGTTTGCTATGGTCCGTGAGATGCAAGACCAGCCAGATGAGGAACCACTAAAGAGATGTCTTCCATCTCAATTGATGAAGGGGCATAATCTATTTGTTTAAATACGGAAAGATCATGTGATATCATGCGGTACAATTTATCATCTCCAGACCAACCAGTTCATGGACTCAGGAACATTTGCTCATGTTTTGTTGATATACTGTCTATTTTATCATTTATCCCATGATTTTTTTTTCAATGCACGATTGTTCCATGCAATGACCTGAATATCCCCATCTTTCTGAGTGATGAAGACCAACAAGTAATAATCCCTGGATAATTATATCCTGCAGATGTTCTGAAAGCACGTAGTGCATGTACCAGGCATGTCATTAATCTGAACCAGACACAAGATATCTCATCAAAGGAAAATCAAATTGTCTTCAATGGGTTAACTCTAATCCTATTGGGGGGGGGGGCATTTTGGCAAACTTCAGGATTTTTTCTCTCAAGTCTCCCACATGTTTTAATTCACCTTGGTTGGACTAGTAGAACTGATTTTACAGGTCAATAATTGCTAAACAGTCACAAAAATAATGGTTTCTATGTAATTCATGTATCTGATCCTTTCCAATGCCATATAAACTCCAAGTCTGTCGTAATTGTTACATTATTTATAACTTGGATTATTTCTTTGTTATAAGTTTAATTCATACACTTCAGAGATAAATTACTTCAAAAAGAAACAATGAAAACAATAAAATTCAGAAGAAGTCCGTATGTTACCGAGAAAATAGTAAAAATTGTAATTTTTGATAATTTCTTTATTTCTGTATCAATTGTGTTCAAACTTGGAACAAAAAACAATCAGTGGGTAAAACCATATGTTTTCTGGATGAGGATGGAGAGGTCAAAGGTCATATTGCATGTTTTATGTACACTATGCGCGTGTGAAAACACATGTAAAAAGGATTAATTTTCATTGTCGGACGATGTACGCACGTACAGTGAAAAGCGTATGAAAATCGCCAAAATCAGGGGAAAAGTGTATACTTTTAACAGAAGGTTTACTTTATAAGGGTGCATGTATCTTTTCAAGCTCGAATACTTGTTTAGGGTATTGGCGATAAATTACAATACTTGTTTAAAAGTTTTCTGAGATCGACAGATAATTGTTTCGAGTCCATTTTGAAAGTCCATACACGCGCAGGGTTGGGGGCCTGTTTGTAACCAAACTTGGATAGTAGATGCTTTATAGTGACCTCAATATCATTTTAAGGTCAAATGAGGTCATATATTAAAGCACATGTATACCTGCAAGTTTCTACTGGGTGCGACCGTGCAGGACACATTATGGCTATTGCCTTCTTACAAAATGAGTAATTCATAGTAATTTGTGTCATGTGGCACAGTGGGTGTTGAGCATGGTGCATAAAGAGTTAGTTTTTGGTGGATTTTTTGTGACTGGGCTTCCATAAGTTGAGAAAGAGTTCTGAAATTCATGCTAATTTAAGCAAATTTGGTCAAAATCAATGAACAATGACAAAAAAACAATGCTATTATTTCATGGTAGATTGTGATAGGGCTAGGTAGGGGCTTCCAATTTCTACACACAATTTGAAAGTCATGTTAATTTATACAAATTTATTTAAAATCAATAAATCTACTACTTTTCATCTAATTCTTGATAGATTGAGCAATTCTTACATGAAATGAAAGACTGTATCAACTACCAGGTAATGTCTACGTCTTGATGTTAGTGAAATTATGCAATATTTATATTTATATATTTATGCAATATTCATTAAATCTTTTCTTCATAGGAAAATTCAAATTTTATGTAAATAAAAAAGTTGGGTTTATTTTCATTGTCTTTCACATCACAACAGTACTCTGTAGTGATTATGCGAATTAAATGGATACATGATTGAAAGAGTGTTAGACCTAATTGTGACAACAGTTATGCTTCAGTGTGAGATGTAAAAAACGAGTTAAAATAAGTCTGTATAATAGCAGTTTTTTTTAATTTACAGCCTTAATTGGCCTTTTTAATTTTTATGCCTCCACACCGAATGTTTTCGGTCTGTCCATTACTGCAATAACTCAAGAACCAGTGATCTGATTTTAATTAAAGTCGAGTCTTATGTACTATAACGCAAAGATGATTGGATTAGATTTTCGAGTTGAAAGGCCAAAAGCCACAGCTGATTTGGGCGTGTTACAATACCTCACCAAAAACTGATCGTTGTTGTTTAAGTTTGTGTCAAGTATGTAATATGAGGCACCAATGAACTAATGAGTTGTAAGGTCAAAGGTCATGGGGCTTCATGCATGTGTAACTTGGGCTCAATACAATAACATGAGAACTGCTTTTGGGGTTTCAGTGTAACTTTGGTCAATGTAGTATGAGGCACCAAAGAACTGATTATTTGGGAGGATTGGAAAGGTAAAAAGTCATGAGGACTCGTGTATTTGGGTTTGTTACCACAATTACTTAAAGGTAAATGACATGATTGGGGGTAGTCCTCAACTTGGGCTGAAACTACCCTAGAATCAAGTAAACTATGCAAGGATTCTCCAGTGAAAATCTTGTAGTCAAACGTAGACTCATTCTAAAATAAACAATGTCAATATCACTGGTAGCATGGAAACGTGCTGTGTGGCTGTCTATGGGGCTTATTTTTATCGTCCCCGGTAAAAATTAAGATACTCCTATGTTTATGCTTGATTCTCCTTAAACAAATTACAGACAAATCCTCCCAGGTGGAAGATCCACTTCTGCTAGTGTATAGTTGGTATATATTTCAACTCATTTGGTTCTTGAGGCATTTTCAAGTGTTCCCAATCATGTCACTAACTTTTAAGAATGGCTTATTGGATCAATTTAACTTGGGACTTTGGTATGTAAAAATGTACAATGGGTTATATATGAATGATTTGGTCTCATTACCATGGTAACTGTAGAATTTCTGATCCAATGGGTGCATGCATGTACAGACTTTAGAGGCATACCCATTATAGCTGCACACAGTTGAACTGTTTTAGTTATACTAGTACTGCATTCTTCGTGGCTTGTTATGTGTAGGAGGGGTAGGTATGGAAGTGGAGTTAACACTTGGGAGGGGCTGAAGCATAATTGGGCTAATGTGCACTTTGCAATACATGCTTTGAAGATAGGTGTCTGTGAAATGCTGTGTAAAACTGTCAATTTCATGATACATATAGTATATATATAAAAAAAT